>VXAL01001160.1:79412-93819 GCA_013399475.1 Chauna torquata | reverse complement strand
AGAGAGAGAGAGAGAGAGAGAGGGAGAAACTATTACAGAGAATCCTGGCACAAGAACAAGTAGGTCAATAAAATGCATACTGGAAATTAAAGAGATGTTCTTGCTCATTACAGCCATGAGGTCTTCAGATGAGAATGGTAGACTCCAGAAAAGCCTACTGACTTCGCAAAACAGAACCTGATCAGCTTAGGAAAGGTAACATAGGATGTGATGGCAGAAGACTCGCCTTTGACAACTATTAATTTATACTACGGTGCATTTTAAGCTCTCACATCTGCCCCTATCTGGGCAGCACAAAGGTGAAATGAAGTTTTATTCTCATGCCTGCTTTGTACAGAGACGCAGCACAGTCTGGCCAGACTGGCAACTAGCAGTGCTGCTGGCACCTTCTTTCTCACTGACAGAGCAAAAAAAATTAAAAAAAAAAAAGTCATGAACAGCATCAACTGACAACACATCAGGCCACGGACTGATGTTTATTTGCTTTTTCCATTTGCAGTACTCAATAAGGAATGTTAATGGAAAGTTGTTTAAGCTCAACAGGCAAAAGCTAAACTCATGAATAAGAGGTCTTGGAACATTTTTGTTTGAAATTTCCGTCTTGTTCCTCTCACCCCCTCCACCCCTCCCCTTCTTTCCTATTAAACTGAAGTCAATTTCCCTAATAAAGTCCAAGGCTTTTAAATCCAGACTAACGTTCATGATTGCTATCTTTCCCTGAATAAACAAAATACTTTATACCTCCTGCTGGAGGCACAGACTTCTCTTATTTGCAGGGGAGAGTGGTAGTAACAGTTTAAACACTGCTTCGTGCACAAAGGCAGATGAAAGTTGAAAACTGTGAGAACTGGGCTGCTCAATCCTTATTCTTTACCAGGAACCAGGGTGATAATGAAACCTGACATATTGCTCTGCCTTGCTTGATCAGCTCCTGATTGCAGGGCTGCACAAAGAAGACCCCAACAAAGGGGAAACAGGACCTGTCCATAAACCCAGGGACTGATTGTGCAAAACCTCAGGCATGTAAAGAGCCTGCAACACCTGTGACAACTCAGGCAGCTCCTCGGGGCTTTATACAGGCTCAGGCCCTAAGTGCTACTACCAGTAACAAAGAGATAATCCACTCAGATAGATAACTGGGAGCCCTGGGCAATTCAGTGAACTTGTCCCATGAGTAGCAATGGGAATGTGACTCAGACAGACAAAATACACACACAGTGCTGCTAAGAAAGACTGCTGTTTCTCATCAGGCATTGCTCTGACACCAGATGCTCCCCTAGAGATGAACCCCATGTTCACGAGCCGCTGGAAAAAGTCCTTCTTCTCTGTTCTCAGGCACCATGTTCCCAAGGAAAAGTGTAAGTCCTAGAGGGAGAGAATGTTGGGTTGCCATTTGGGGTGACTCAGCTAGACCAAAAACCTCCCTTTGACCCACAACAGACTGAAGATTGATCCCTCCTTGATACACATGGCTACAGTCCCTTGAAGAACATAGAAAACTCTGAGAGAGCCACAGCTCCTCATTGAAATGTCTCCTTTGGCCTATTAAATCAAAACAAAACAGAGCAAAAGAAACTCACACTGAGATGCAGGAGTTTAATGTGTCTTTCTAGCCACATATGTTTCCAATGTATTTTGTAACAGCCACAACAAAACGCAATTACTCCGTGTAGGCAGGCATGCTTCTGAACCTTTCAATAAAAGCCCAGACTTGCCAGGGCTGTGCAGATCAAGGCTGAAGCCAGGACCTCTCTTCCCCTTCCCGTTTGCATTGTCACCCCCTGTCACCACTTGTTGTTACTGAGATGGGGCCAGACGAAGATGGCAAGACTCAGAGGTGATGCAGTAGAGACCATGTAGCTGCTCACTTTCCCGTCTGGTGCCTTTGCTGCAGCACAGATTGGACTTTGGTCCTTTGGGCATCAGGAATTGTTCTGATATAACTTCACCTTGATTTTCCAGTAAACCAAGACTGTGAACCTGTACAAGTCCTGACTGCTGCAGTTAGAGCCATGTATTTGTCCAGGGGACTGGGAAAGATGATGGGTTTGAAAAGGAGTCCAGGGAGTGCCTATGAAACCCTCCATGTGTAGCTGAAGAAAGGAAAGGATTTTCCTTTCCCCTTCCCCCAAGTATCATTACCAAACCATTTTCTAGAAAAATCAGAAGCTATTCCAGCTCATGCTGACTCTCCAAGTGTTCATGAGAGCTAAGACTTGATGAGGAGTGACCACAAATAACATCCCACTTACAGCTCTCATAAAAACCCAATCCTTCAATGACCCAAAGATCAAAAGCCCCTGTGCTGCAGAAGAAAAGTTGTATTCAAACAATATCCATGTAGGCAGTAGCTTACACTGATTTCTAAGGCCTGCTCGTTGGGATAAGACTTGTAGGACAGGACCTTGCCGGGATGTGGCTTTGGTTGTACTTGAAGACTTGGGCACTGCCCTTTATTTCAATATGTAGGTGCTGCTTTAACCACTCTGCTTCCTGAGAAATTCACTAGTCAATAAAACCGCTCACATTTTTTCTGCTAACTAGGTGCTGAAAAAAGAGTTACAGTCATACGTTCCCCTCCCAGAGAGAGCCGTGCTTTCAAGTGTAACTTAGTGTTACACAGCCTCTGTGCACCTCTGTCTTTTTAAAAATTCATTTGGCCACATCATTCAGCATCTGAATTCCAGTCAGTTCTGGGTAATAATAATCATTCATTTCATCGATTTCTGCTGCGTTCCTACTGAGGGTAAATAATAAGGCAGCTCTGTGTCATGGATTCAGACTGAGACTCCAGCCCTAACAATGACTGAATGCCCCCATGGGGGTTTATAGCCGTCAGAGGCAACAACACGCCAATTATGAAGCCCTGCTCTTCATCTACTGCTGGCAAAAGAGAAGGTTAATTATCTAAAAATAAAGTAACTGTGTTCTGGTGCAGGAGGGTGAGCTGGGAGGAGAGCTGTGAAACAAGCAAGATAAGGTTGTGATCTACTATGTTAGAAGACTGAGGCTGAATAAGGAACAGTCCGGTGTAATCTGTTACCCACAGGCAAATCAAATTGCATGGCTGAAAGCTCTCGACCAAAATAAATGGACTACGTCATGTCTTTTAATAAGCCTTTTCTGGTTCTGACATTGAAACCAACAGGTGCCCAGGAGCCGCAGACACTCCACACCCACTTAGTTACTCCAAGACTGTACGTGTTCAAATGACTTACTGCACCACAGCGAGCCTAAGATGTGAAGACTGAAATCAGAACTGAACATCCATGGTGTTTCTGTTACCTTTTAAGAAGACAAGGCCAGTTACTCTCAGATGTGGATTTGAAACCTCCTCTCCAAAGCGCTGCTGTGTTTAGCTGCAGGGTTTTACTCCCCGTGAGCATCCATGAATCACAAAAGGTCTAAGGAGTTGGAGAAACATCCAAAAGTTTAGGGGCTGAAGTTCACCACCACAGACACGTGGGCAGGCAGCTGGCATCTTTCAGTATTTGTGAGGACCAGTGTACTAGAGAAAAACTCATTAACCATCTGTGCTTCTGCTGTGGGAATAAAAGCAGGCAAGACTACATGAGAAGAGCAAGGAAGAAATTACACTCTTCCAGTTTGCCCCCCTCATTTTGAAGGCCTGCCAAACAGCCAAGGACCTCACATGTAGGCTCTAGGTATGTATTTATGGAAGAGAGGAAAGAGCAGCAATTCCTCCAGCTCAGGTTAATAACTAAAGGCATACAAGGAGTATGGAGTCAATCCCACTGAGTTAAAAGAAAAATCACCAATAGGACCTTCACAGGGGCTTTAATATAGACCTTAGAGCCTGGAACATGCACTTCATAACTTCATTCATTCCATTGAGTCAAAGTTTCAGAGGTCCATTAGTACTTGGAGTTTTATAGCAGCTGAAATCTTCAAAGGCCATTGCAGGTGTTCCCTGTATTCTACACAACCCCCTCTGAGATAGGAAGGGGAAAATACCACCTCTGAATAAATAAAGTACCTGAGGCACTGAGGTGCTAAAATTACTCATTTAATTGCACATCACTAACCTATGGGAGGGCTGGCAAATTTCTCATCTCCTGTCTCCAAGGCAGGCCTTTTAATCACATAACAATTCATCTTCTGGGTTAAAGAAGCTGCATTATAAGCAGCAGGAAAAAAAAAAAAATCCAAACCAACCCATAATGAACTGACGAATGGGGATTAGATTTTTAAGATCACTTTACTAAATACTGCCACTAACAATGTTAGATTTACATAGCTTGGGCTGCACTGAGCTAAGAATGGATCCCATTAGATTGTTCATATTTTTGGTCAGGGTAAATTCATGAGACCTGCGATATCGGTAGGTGCACAAGAATTCCCACAGGGTCACAAGAAGAGGTCTGCAGGAGGGGATGGCTCTCCCTCACATCATTTCTTCGGCTGCCCTTTTAGCACAAGCTGCTACTCATACTGTAGCCATGAGGAGGAGAAATCAGTGGGTAATACAGTCAGGTATCATTTTACCACAATCCTATTTATTAATAGAGATGGTACAGAAAGTCTTGCTCCATTGAACGCAGGATGGCAGTTCTCTCCCATTTTTTTTGCTTTAATTTTTAAAGAACTGTAAGTCAGCTTTCTGAACAAGGACTGTTCCCAGTCTTTCATCTGGGAACATGATGAACAGAGCACTTGTTCATCCTGGACCAGATGCTCCAAAGCTGGGATGGGGCAACTTTGCTTTCATGGGTTACATCATGTGGTACAACTTGATGTGACATGTTTTGATGTATCCTTGCTGAAAAAGAAGGAAAGCTATCAGGATTAAGTTGAAGACTTAGCTGTCTGGGATCACAGTGTCAGTGTAATACCAGGCTGTGTATTGTGATTTTTTGCGTAGGCAGGTACAAACAGTTGGATTATTCAGGGGCATTTCCATGTGAGTTGTATGTATTCCTCATGTCTGCAAATAAGAGTATTTTTACTTAGATGCATTCTTACAGACTTAGGAAGTCATGCCTACCTTAAAGATGTTATACACTTGGTGAGCTAACACATGGCATCATGCAGAGTTGTCTGTAAAATTGATATAAAGAGAGGAAATCAACCAATCTTCCACTTTTACATGATTACTTATTTCATTGGAGTCTTGTTACTTGAAATGTAATCTGTTATTTGCTAACATGTAACTCTTTCTACATCCCTGGGGATCTGGATGCTCGCTCTCTCTCACTCTCTTGTTGGAGAGCTATGCACTTTCCTGGCCAATGCAGGTCATTGGAAAGTTTTTCTTTCAGACAGATCCTCCTCCTTCACATTCCTAAAGCAGCCTATGCACTTATTCAGGGAAGCCCTCTTTTTTCTTCCAAATGCCCAGAGGAACAAACTTCAGCACACAGCTGGGGCACCAGTATTTAAGGTTAAGGATTGCAACAGCTGTGCAGTGGGGAATAGCTTGCTGTTTGCCAGGTACCTCAAACACATTCTCATCATCCTTAACAACAGTCTAACACAGTGAGAGAGTTGTGCTTATTTACAGAACCTAAAATCAATCAATCAAACAAACAAACAGAAACACTAATAGGGGAACAAGACAAATAGCACAACCACTTAGTTACTTGTCTTAAGATCAGCTCCAATGAGACTTCTATCACTCTCACTATCGCTTAATGAGCTGATCAACCATACTTAAGGACCCACTTCTTACTTAAGCTTCATGTTCTTAATGCTTTTTTTCCTGAGAGAATACCTCAGTTCATTTGCTTCCCTTTCCTTTGAGTCCCCTAGGCTTCTCTTCAAGTTCAAGTCTCTCTTCACTCCCAGGATTATCGGTATTAATTTACTCAAGAAACATTTTCCACACTCATGCCCCAAGGCTAGTGTCTGCCTTCAACTCCCTAGAGATGCTGATGGCTTTTTTGGTGAGTAGGGGCCATTCTCTCCCATCCTGGTAGCAAACAGATATTGCTGATAATGACTTGGCTGAGCAAGTCATTAGCCTTCATTAGGGTAAAATGCTTTCCCACCTGGTGAAGTCACACTCTAATGTCATTGTGAAGCCATTCTGTTCAATAAATAAGGCGTTTCCTACAACATGCATGCTGACAATCATACTTTATACAAAAAATATAAACTACTTCAATGGATATGTTGCATTACCATTCCCAGACATGACAATAATTGTTATTTTGGGGTGCTCATGCTGATACCAGTGTCATGCACGATGTGACTAGTCTCATCTAGGTCAGGAAATCTAGGGGATTTTTGAATTTGACCCATCTCACTGCTGGAAGTCACCAGCATCTGTTTGTGTACTGGCCGAGCGTCAGCTGACACTGGAGTTGCTTGTTCCTAGAAGAGTTTCTTTTTCTTTAGAGAAACTGTTTTAGAAGCCATGGGAAACCCATTAGGAGCTTGCCGAGTGATAGCTGACCTCCATTTATGAGGCATGGTGCTGGTTTCATACTCTGTAGCTGGAGCTGACAGTAAATATGAGACACCCTAGGGCCATGTAAATCTGAGATGTCTTGTACTAACTGGTATCTGTGGTGTTTGCAGTGATGCTAGAGAGGGGTGGTGGTGTGAGCAAAAAGATCCCATTTTTGCTCAGTATATTTTAACTAGGCTTGCCTTCTTCGGTGTATGGAGATTACTGAAGCTATAAACACAACAGTCCGTATGCTTCAGTCCCCTGAGCTAAATGGTTACACACATGGGGCGTGGGTCCATCTCACTTGAATGCGGTCTTTTAAAGCCAGTTGTTGGCTCCTTCCACGTCAACATGTGAGACAGAGCCTTGCAGGGGGTGACTCAGTCTACCGCTCCCAGATACAATGTCGAGATGGGGTCAGCTGCCCTCGGGAGATCCCTGTGGGATGTAGAAGCAGCCTCATGTACAAGGTTAGAGAGAGAAATAGTCACAGAGGCATGTGCTTTTGGTCCTTTTTGTGGTGTGTCTCCAGGAAGGATCACAACCCAGCATGCCATGCCTGCTGACATGGCCAGGAATATTTTATAGAGCATTTCATCAACCTTATCCCTCCCTTTCTATTATTAATGTGTTTTTGCTGTTGTTGTTTTGTTGTTGTTGTTTTTTGTTGTTGTTTTTTTGTTTTTAGTAAGTTCTGAGAGCAGTGGCGTTCACTGTGGGTTTGCCAGGAAAATAGCAGGTCCCTGGAACAGCACCTCCACTGCATGACAAAGCATTTGCAAATAGAAACGCTCCATGAGCATGTACTCTCCCAGCTGTTCCGGTGCTCATTGGTGACACCGGCTGCTCAAGCTTACGTGCCAAAGTTACTGAGAGCAACAAGGCAGGGATTTTCCAAAGAGAGACCAGGGAATTAAATGTCTGGATTCCTTTTGCATTCCACAGGTGCTTGGCACTGAATTGTGCCCCCAAGGTTCATTTTCCAGTTCAGCTCTGGTACTGGAATATATGCCCACTTGCCAGCCAGCTGGAGGCTGCCAAGAGTAACATCAGCAGGGTTTATGGGACAGGAGGCCAGGGCATTAGCACAGAACTATCTCAGGAATCTCAGAATTGTTACCACAAACCTATCTCTTGAGTTTTGTTTTTGAAAATATGTTCTCCTTACTCAGGAGAAACATCAGACAAATTATGCAGTCCTGCCTGTCCCAGGAGTGAGCCAACAGCTACAACAGCTAAAAAGTACCTCTTGGCCATATTCTTCACATTTCAGCATGATAATAGTTTAGCTTTGGAATTCACAGTTGAAAAGAGTCAGGGCATAACATAAAAATGCCTCCTGATGGTCTCGCAGGTTCCAAGCCCTGTCCTTATCATGGTTAAGTAAAGAAAACAGTGGCACCACATGCTGTGCGTACCCCTGGGTAGCTGGAGGCACTTTTAGGAGGCTCCCAAAGCACCATGGTCTCACTTCACCTCTCACCTTGCTTGGTGGGTCAGCATCCAGTAGCAAGCACTAAGCTCAGGGTGTCTGCAGGCTGCTGTCCTGCCTGATGCATGAGAGAAAGAATCAGACATATAAAAAGACCCCAAATAATCTAAAACTTTACAGTTTGAGGTATCATCCAAGGCTGTGAAGCTGGGGCCATACTACTCATCTCTGATCTGGTGGGGAGGGGTATGTAGCATCCACAGTGCCGTGGTTTGCATTTGTTATTCAGGGGAAAAAAGTGCATAGAGAGCAGGGGAATGTAAATGTAAGCAGGAGGAGACTGACAAGAGGAAGAAACAATTAACTCGGGTTGTAGAGTGATTCTATATTCAAACATTTGGCGGCTGGCATCCTCTCTGGTATGCTGGTGTTCAAATTCATGCTTCAGCAAACCTAATCAGGACATTTTAACTGTTTTGACATTTCCATTGCTCTCCTTACAGCATTAACAGACACATCTCTTCCTCATACCCTGCTTTAGTACAAGATCATCAGCACTGCAATGTTTTTGTATGTTTCTACATGTTTTCAGATGAAGGGAGTGAATTAACATCAGCAGTTCCAATCATAGCTCAAATCTACAGCATGCAGATACACCTCAGCTAGTCACACAGACTTTGCGTACGGTCAGCTGAGAGAAATTAGCCATCCTACAGTTCATCTGACATACTTTAGATCTCCAGGCAAGGATAAGACAAAGTGCATGGCTTTCTCCATCATCTCTAAGAAAACTCACTGATGACCCTGGAAATAAATGCCTGTATTGCAGACGTCAGAAATTAGGTGAGATGAGTCTCGCCCTAGCTATTTATGGGGAATGCTGCGTATAACCAAAAGTCAGCTTGAAGTTGGTTATTGAAAACTGAAAATAAAAAACCAATGGGAAGCTAGGAGTAAAGAGGAGTCAAACCCCTGGTACTTGGTTGAATATAGCCTTTTAACCTGGTTTTACCAAAGTGTTTCTGAGCTTATAACGTGTGAATATAGCCTGTATCTGTGTGAATACAAGCTGAAGTCTGCAAATATGATTTATATTAACTCTTTTTCCTCCTGAGGGGGGAAGCCTTTGGTATTAGGGCATTGCCATTTTAGAACAGAGATGAGAAACAAGCATAATCTTTTTGCATCAGCATATAAGCTGCTTCAGGGCTGATAATCAACGAGAAATATATAAAAAATAATAATTGATTTAATGAGTGGTGAATTCATCATGTTTTCTAGCAGAATCAAGTAAATACTGTAGCCACTACCATAAAATATTTGCTCAAATTTTATCATGCATTTTATTTATATTCTATTCTGTTTGCCATTTCTATGCTCTCCCCTCCTAGAAGCTATGGAGGAATTATCTATTTTATTTATTTTCCATAGAGTTTACCTGAAAAGGCCAGGATAAAAATGGCCTAGGAACTTATGATTTTATGTAAGCTCTGAGGGTAAAGGTAGCAAGCAAATAGTCAGAAATTGGAAACAGCTGTTACCAGATACACTCACATTATTCATATTCATGCACCTAACTCATATTTTAATTAAATAAGAATTTAAATCCCCAAAGATGTTGTGTTCAAAGCTCATTTTTCCCTAAACAATGCAACAAATTGCTTCTTTGCAAATCAACAGGAGACACTAACATCCACCATGTAAAGATGCAATCATAATTATTAACCACTCTGAACACTTCATAATATTTTGACTACTATAGAATAAGGTGTTTTCGAGGCAAGTAGTAGTTTTCCATTCAAGAAGTCAGAAAATTAAGAAGTCAAGAAATCAAGAAGTCATATGCTAAAAACCTCATGAAATAATCCAAAATTAAGTAGCTAATGGTAAAATAAAATGAAATTAACTATGAAATCAAGTGAACTGATTAGAGAATTTCTAAATCTTCAAAGTAAACTATATATTTCTCCAACCAGTGAGGGATTTCTTTAACAGAATTTTCTTTTTGTAAGATTTTTCCAAAAAATATTTGTTTTCCCAAATCAGAATAAAAAAGCTGAAATTTGGAAACTCCCTCAGATTGGAAATCCCAGCTGTGCAGCAGAAGGTACATTGAAAAATACTTTGTATGGTTTTAAGTAGTATTGTATTATTCACCGGCCATCCTCTATGAGAATTAGTATCCACTGACGTTTGCCCTTGTTTTGCACTGTGTGTGGTGCACACCTTTGTACCTCCACTATTAAGTCTGTAGAAATGCAGATGCAAACTCTGCAGACTCTATATCCTGCTAGTAAAAGCAGGTAATCCAACCTCCTTTCATTTCTTGGGGGGAAAAAAAAATCAGTCTGGAAATTTAATTTGCTTCGAATCAACCATAAAGCATTAAAAAGTACAAGCCTCTTAATTTACACTGTCTCAAAACTGCAGGCATTAGTAATATCATTTCTACCCTTTAATCAGTGGTGACAAGTCCTGAGGGGTAAAGGAGCTGGACAAAGCAGTGACTGTTGGCACATTCTCTAGCCTAATTATCACTTAATCAACCCTAGCAGTGTCAAAAAAGAAACAGAGAAATGTCAATCCGTTTTCAACTCTCTGCTCCCCTATCTCCCAGAAGGTGTCTTTATTTCTAGCATTTTTAAAACAATTTGTGGGACTCTGAGCTTTTTCTTCTTATTTTCTTCTTTTACTCGTACTACTAGTTTTCCCCCTCCAAAACTTTTTGTTTGTGGTCCCAGGGAGCAGCATGTTAAAGCCTGGTGTAGCTTCTAAGACATTTCACAGTCTGTTTACCTCTTGACTGGAGCAAAAAGAGAAGCCTGAGCACCACAAGCATTGAATATAATTGAGCAAACCAAGCAGGTATATATTTATATGTCTTTTGAGAGAAACTGGAGAGAATTTGGACCTACTGGATCATGAGAGAGGTGAAGAAAACAGAAAGTCATGCTTATCCTGGAGATGGAGCTCCACCACAGCCCCAAATCCTATGGCTTTGAGGAAGCTCATATTTGCTGATGAGCCTTGCTTTTGACCTGACCACATCAGAAGCTTCTGACCACCTCCCCAACTTTTCCGGGATGCTTCTCCCTGTTCCTAGTCCTCACACTTGTGGCTTTGAGCCATCAGCTTTCAAACACATAGCATGATTTATGGCTCCCTTGCTACAGCTGTGTAGACGGAAGTCTCTGCCCTTAGATATAGTAAGGGCAATTGAGTGCAAAGGAAGCTACACCAGCGTTATTTCTTCAACAGCACAGGCAGAAATAGAAGGGCGAGAGAGGAACCACTTTTTTCCTGGATGGAGAACAGGAACACTCAGCCTGATTTGGGCCAAATACCTAAGGGGCACCTGGAAGAAAAGGTTTGTATGCACAGGCTGTGAAGGGCAGAAGCCAGGCTAGTGGCTGGCAAGGCAAGGGAGAGCTTACTGGCAGAAAATCCTGCATTAAAACTTGGGGGAGGGGGGGGAAGTGTGAAAAAGAACATTTAATTTTTAGAATGTGTAATACACAGCAAGGTAAATACGTTTTTTCTCAAAAAAAAAAAAAAAGAAAGAAAGAAAAAGCACCCATTTTTGGGTTATCTTCAAACACCTTAAAGTTCAAGAAAGAACACAAAATTATAGTTTTTATTTTGCTAGTCATCTCTCACACATACAAAAAGCACTCTGCTTTTGTGAAATACCCACATGAAACCTGGAGTTCCCCTTGAAAAAGCATTAAGTTGGTCCAATATCCTCACAGAGAGGATGAAAAACGGTGGTTTGTTGGGAAGACCGGTAGACTTGGCAGGTCTGAACGTGTTTACTGTTACAGGCCCTTTGCATGTGGACTCAGGCGATCCTGCCAGGATTCCAGAACTCCTGTAACGGCAACTTGGTTTTGAGGAATAAATGGCGACTTAGTTTGCTGCTGGGTTCACTGAGTGATATTTGCTTGTATTTGAGATTTTAAGAGATTCCCCCAACACCATGCTAAGCATCATCATTGGTTTTGCTTATAAAAAGTCCTCTTTTCCAGGGAAACCTGTGGGTCTGACCGATCTCCTTTTAGATGGGAAATACAAACTGTTTACCTCAGGATTCTTGGATGGTGGAGGCGATTTTGTTTTTTAACTAGCAGTTCTTATTTCTTGAGTAAGTAGCACCAAGTTTTTCACTTCCTAGCTCATCATTCTTCAACTCTTCACATTCATCAGTGTGTCCTTGTGGCCAAGAAGGCCAATGGGATCTTGGCCTGCAATAGGAGGAGTGTGGACAGCAGGCCAAGAGAGGTGATCTTCCTCCTCTGCTCAGCTCTGGTGAGGCCACATCTGGAGTATTGTGTCCAGTTCTGGGCTCCCCAGTACAAGAGGGATGTGCAACTTCTAGAGAGGGTTCAGTGTAAAGCTATGACGATGATTAAGGGATTGGAGTATCTATCTTACGAGGAAAGATTAAGCGAGCTGGGCCTGTTTAGGCTAGAGAAGAGAAGATTGAGAGGGGATCTTATCAACCTGTGCAAATATCTGAGGGGGCAATGTAAAGAGGATGGGGCCAAACTCTTCTCAGTGGTGGCCAGCGATAGGACAAAGGGTAATGGGTATAAATTGAAACACAAGAAGTTTCATCTCCATATGAGGAAGAACTTCTTTATTGTTAGGGTGACAGAGCACTGGAATGGGCTGCCCAGAGAACTTGTGGAGTCTCCTTCTTTGGAGATATTCAAAACCTGCCTGGATGTGATCCTGTGCAACGTGCTGTAGGCGACCCTACTTGAGTAGGGGGATTGAACTAGATGATCTGTAGAGGTCCCTTCCAACCTCAACCGTTCTGTGATTCTGTGATTCTGAGGAGGGAGACACTTCTGGAGAAAAAGATACATTTACTCTTAAGACTTTAGAAATAAGTTTTAAGAGGATCTTTGGTCACCATTAACTGCAACACACTTTTTAGAATCTTCTCTCTGTTATCATCTTTCTTTATTGCAAAAAGACCTCTCAGAACACACTCATTTAGGGTTCATGAGACTTTCAGAAAGCCCAGATTTATAAGAATTGTTCAGGGTCAACTTTAAAATCCAGCCACAGATTTTTAAAATTGGAAAGTTTGTTTCTCTTAAGGTCGGGCACACAACTTCAAAGGGATGGAAAAAAACTGATGTTGACAGCATATTTCTACATTGTCAGATCAAGGAGCTCCCTTGTTATGTACCAGGCTTCCAGCCCCTACACATAGTATTTTGCACACAATCTACTTTACAGAGTGAGCTAAAAATTACTCTGTGAGGTGAATCAGATGTGGGCTAATAGAGTGGCCACACCACGGTGTGGGTTCTGTGCAGCAGACAAGAGCAGTGTCCCGGTTAGCTCCTTCAGCTTCTCACCATCTTCCATCACTGCTCCAGCAGCCTCCCAGCATCCAGGGTCTTTTACAGCCTCATGCCAAGCCCCTGTGCATGCATGTATGCTATGTAAGCATAAGTGTGAAGGGTTAAAGGGTTATCTAGCCTTGACACAGACACTAAGAAAACCAATATCTTGTTGATATTTGATATAAGGCCAACAAGTCTGGCTGCTGCTACCAGAAGACCCTGGAAACAGTAAAAGAAGACAGTGGTGGAGGTGACTCAGTGCAGAGCTGTGATGCTGAGGGGCAATGCCAGCCCTCAACCTCCAGCCTGATTTATCCTGTCATCTTATGAGCCTATGAAATGTAAAGAACCAGCAACATCCAGATTTGGGACAGAAGCTGGAGCTCAAGGGCAACTGCACAGATGTGACAACATTTCCAGGTTATAACTGTCTCTGTGCTTTAGTCACCGAATAGAACCTGAGAGCCTCTCTCTCTCAACCTTGAAGGGAGGAGGCAGGTGCTACTCAATTCCTAGTGCGCAAGAGGCTCAGGACGCAGTTGTAGTGGCAAGGTGACAAGACACATTGTTGGGATGTTTTCTACCCTCTCCTCAGGGTCCTCCTGGCACACTGGACTCCTCAAGCATCGAGTTCATCATCTGCCAGGATGAACCTAGGTGATATAGGCAGACCCTCATAGGTCAGACACATCCAGGAATATCAGACCATGTTGCCTTTGATGACCAGAGTGCTCCTTGGTAGGACATCCGTTCTGGCATGTGCTTGGGGAGCTACACAGCCTGTGTATGTCATCACTAATAGAAACATAGAAACACAAGGTTGGAAAGGACCTACAAGATCATCTAGTCCAACCATCATCCTATCACCAATACTACCCACTAAGCTACTAAATCATGTCTTGTAGCACCTTGTCCAGGCGCTTCTTGAACACCCCGAGGGTCGGTGACTCTACCACCTCCCTGGTCAGGCCATTCCAGTGCCTGACCACTTTCTGAGAGAAAAAGTTTTTCCTGATATCTAATCTAAATCTCCCCAGGCACAACTTGCGGCCGTTACCTCGAGTCCTATCATTAGTCACCTGAAAGAAGAGGCCGACCCCCTCCTCCTGACAACCTCTGTTCAGGCAGTTGTAGAGTGCAATGAGGTCTCCCCTGAGCCTCCTCTTCTCCAGACTAAACAATCCCAGCTCCCTCAGCTGCTCCTCA
>VXAL01001160.1:39236-79402 GCA_013399475.1 Chauna torquata | reverse complement strand
ACACTGTTTCTAATACAGGCCAGGATGCCATTGGCCTTCTTGGCCACCTGAGCACACTGCCGGCTCATGTTCAGCCTTGCATCGATCAACACTCCCAGGTCCCTTTCCTCATCACAGTCTTCTAGCCACTCAGCCCCAAGCCTATAGCGTTGCATGGAGTTATTGTGGCCAAAGTGCAGGACCCGGCACTTGGCCTTGTTAAACCTCATCCCGTTCGCCTCAGCCCAGCAGCCCAGCCTATCCAGATCCCTCTGAAGGGCCACCCGACCCTCAGGCAGATCGACACTACCTCCCAGCTTGGTGTTGTCTGCACACTTACCGAGGGTACACTCAATCCCCTCATCTAGGTCATCAATAAAGATATTAAACAAGATAGGCCCCAGTACCGACCCCTGGGGGACACCACTCGTAACGGGACACCAGCTGGACTTAACTCCATTAACCACAACCTGCTGGGCACAGCCCTCCAGCCAGTTCTTTACCCACTAATTTCTAATGCCTGCTCCAGCACTTGACACATCTGCTGTTACTCGGACCTGGTATTGATGCACAGAAAGGAAACACCACTGTCTTCATGTACCTCCTGCTGCAGAGACAGGTCCTAACTCCTGCTGCAGAGACAGGTCCTGCCCCTTGTCTGTGTGCATAAAACCCTCCCATCCCATGGTGTAAGGGCTAATGTGTATCACAAACTGGCATGTCATGAACTGATGTGTTATGAACTTCCATGTCATAAACCGGCAAGTCATAACCTTTGGTACCTTTGCCTCTTGTAGGTATTTCAGACAAGGGTAACTCAAATCCAGCAACTCCTTGGCACCTTCCAAACTCTAATCTCCAGGGCCTGCTGAAGCTGCTGGCTGATGGGCTGCATATGAGCTCATGGTTGTGATGAGGAAGGAGGTTTTCTCTTAACAAATCTTAACAAAGCTCTACTTTTCCAGCCTCTCTGGAGACTGATGCTTTGGAGTTGACTGTGCTCTACCGCTTGAGTGGACTGGAAATGGCAACATTTGTCCATGTGGGTAGGATATACAGAACCTCAGTGCGTCGGCTCCTGGTCATCGGATTGGCCTGCTCGAGAAAATTTCTTCCTTTCTGCAGATAGTTTCAGTTAGAAAGGTACAATTTGACCTTAAATTTTTTAGAAAATGGAAAAATCAAAGGGAGGTTGATATGAGGGGGGACATTTCTGGTTTCTGTAGGAATGTCTCTAGGAATGTCTCAATGTGCTACAGAGGCTTGTGTTGTTGGGAAACCAAGATATGTCTTGAGTTTATGGTGTGCTCATGGCACTGTGCAGTGTGGATGACACCTGTTCACTCCAGAAGAATATTTAACTATTCTTCTACCACTCTTGGTATATGGGCATATAGGGGATGCCAGCATGACTGCCTCAGACAATAATTATGCAGTTGTAGCAATTTAGTTTGACTCTAACACTCACCTGCAACACTTTCCCCAGTGCAGGGCACCCATAGCAGTGCGCACTGCAGCTGAAGAGACTCTGAAGATCTTTCCAACCATACATATGCGGCTGCAGAATCGGATCCTCTAAATAGACCAGCCTGCAGTACTGTTTACATACGGTACAAGGGGAAATCCAGCACTACTAAATGATTTTTTTTTGTTTGTTTTTTTGGTTGGTTTTTTGGAAGATGAAGTCACATAACACCTTCCAGAGCCTCTGAGTACCAGGAAATACTGGGTTCTTCCCACAGAAAGCCTCATATATGTGCTGCCTGGGCCTGCTGTCAGCTCTGTGACTGGAATGCGTAATTCAGCTTCTTTCCACAAACACCACCTATAGCTAGGTAGCATTTGGGTCCCAGACACATTCATAAAAGACCTCGGAGATCTGAATTTTACTCTACCTTCAACTGTTGGGATTGCTCCAGGCTTGAAAAGTGGAGTGGGTGTGGGATTTCTGTGTTTGATGTGAGAATTAGAAACACCTTCAAGTATTATCCATACAGGAGTCTCCCATTTCCAGGATGTAGGAGTGTTTTCCTTCCATAACTGTTGCTGAAGCTTAAACATAGTCATCACTTTAAATCAACAAACGGAAACCTTTGTTCATTGCAGAGTATCTCCCTGCTTGGGTCAATAACAAAAGAAGATGACAATTTATCAACACCTTCTACTGTGTCTGTGTAACAGTTTGGCATGGTCTCTGCTGACTGGAGAGATATAGAGAAAAGACTGTGAGGACAGATCTCCTCAGATCTTCTGAATACAGTAGACTTTTTCTGGCTCATACAGACGTTGCTAAATTTCCGGTGTCATTTTCCACTCTATGTACACTGCCCACACACATATCTATACTGCCTGAGTGTGCTAGTGAAATGGCACTCGTTGCTCAGCCCAAATAAATCTTCATCACCACGTTCTGTAGAGCCTTAGCATCAAGCCACTGCAATTGTGCTTACATGGGAGAGAGGTGTGGAGAGGGGAATGATGTGTTGTGACTTGTTTCAGCGGCTGGCAATCACCTCTCTGGAAGATAATTTCCCCCAACACAATTTCTACCAGGCAAGATAGACCTGAGGAAAAGAGTATATTTTTCAGAATTTGTTTCTTTACAACCATTAATTGCAACTCTGGAGAATTTACATGGAGGGTGTTGAAACCAGTATTGCAAGGCAGGAGGTTAATGTCACTATTTTCTTTGTTGTGCTTTTAAGACGAAGCCTCTAACTGTGTGGCATAACCTGGCATGCTGAAGAGTCAGAAAAAAGTACAGTCCCCAGCCAGACACTGCCTTCCTGTCCTGAGACGTGCAGACAGCTGATCAGGTCTCCTGCCAAGCACGGGAGTGGAAGAAGAGACTTTCCTGCCTTGCTTTAATCCCAATGTTTCACAAAGAAGCAATAACACAGTGGTTACTGACCCTCTCCATCCTCATTAGATCCTGATCCAAACACTCCTGAAACCCTAGTTCCTGTCATTACTGTGGAATTCAAATANAAAAAAAAAAATCAGAATTTCTGTGAGTTTATTAAAGAACTACAGACATGGCCAAATAAGACCAGAAAAGCTGTAAAATGAGATGGTAAAAAGAACATAAAACTTACCCTTAAGAAAACACTTTACTAAACCTGTTCAGTTACTTTGTAGGTCTGTCTCATGAGTATTTGGGTGACAGGAATAGCACCCACCAGAACCATTAATTGCATCAAATCCAGGTGCTTGCTGGAAGCCAACATTTAACCATGCAAATGAACATTTTTGTGTTCAGGGTAAATTCCAGCAGCTATTCATGTGTACCAGCAATTGCTCTGTGTCTGCAACTACTCTTTGCTTTCACCAAAACAAGTTTTTGCATGTGCATCCATTGTGCTTGTTTATGAAATTTTCATTTGTAAATATTTACTTTATATTTTAATGACTTCTATTCACACACCTCAAGAAGATGCTGCTATTGCAGCAACTAGCTCTATACTGGCAAATACTTAGATTGAGATTTAACATATTTCTCTGCAGTGAATGCCAGCTTAAACTATTCCTACCCCCTACTTCTTCTTGAAGTAACTGTGTTAATACTATCATCTTATCGATTCCTTTTCATCTGTAGCCAAGTAAATATCTTCAATCAGACTCAAATAATGTGGATGGTGCCCTACATGGAGGCCTGAAATTGTATCACATCTCAACTACTTCAATTTTCATTTCACTGTATCATAATTATCACTAATTCCTGGATGTGGAAATGAGTGCAGCTAGAACTTAGATGACTTCTCAGATTCATGCAGCAAGGTAGTAGCAAAGATAACAAAATCCTTTGTACCCTCAGACACTTAAAAAGAGAAACCTTTCTAAAATTATGTCTAGGGGTAATGGTCTTAGCAGTCAATCCAATGACCCAGAGGCTGTTTTGTTGTACCTGTAGCCAAGATGCCCTCAGCTTGTCAATTCATCTTTCCTGATGGATCAACAAAACACAGAGGGCTCCACATTTTCCTGAAGTTTCCTTTGGAGTAGCAAATGGCTAGGACCAACTCCAGCTATGCCAGATGGTGATGCACATGGACATTCATCCATCGCTGGTCATCAGCAGGTATCATGCTGCCCTGCACAGGCCTGCCACTGTGAGTAGATCACGTCTAAAGCAATTACATGTTGATAGTCCAATTGTTGAGAAATGCAACCAGGCACAGCTTTGCCCCACAGGCTGTTGCAAGTGTTTCACTCAGCATTCAAGTGGGAACCATCCAAAGCACTCAGTACTTAATCTGTAGCCATGACTGACAATGCTGAACAGTCTCTGGGTGTGTACATGCAGGGTTCGTATTCATTAGTTAGGGAAAAGTCAGACAGACGTTGTTGCTCTTCTTCCATAAGAGACTTTGGGTCAAATCTTGTGTGTTTCCCATGAGTGGTCGGTGGTGTTCTGCTAGAGCCATTGTACTTGGCATGTCACCAAACTGTCTTTAATGTGGCCTGCCCTTCTCCTCAATGACATGAAAACCTTGGTTAACAGAGCAGTAGAGGTGGGAATGTGCATGTACCGTGTAGTTTTATACATCATATTGATACTAACTCCTATTTGGAGTCCCATCACACATGGTCTAGTGGCATGATTCACTTCAGTTCGCTGCCCAAAGGTACTTGCAGAAGCTCCTGGGACACAACCCAATGTCCTCTCTTCAGAAGCCAATTTACCCACCACCTTGTTGTGGGTCAAAGGCTTCCCAACTAGATTAATTTCTAGCCTTAAGATACTGTCTCTGCAAGCTTTCCCCAGTGTAGTGGGCACTTTCACCAAACACTTTTACTGCTGGAACTAACCAGAGATTATTGCTTTTGGGGGCTTTCTGTGAGTGGCTGTCTGTTGAAATAGGCTGATGTATGAGGGTGAAGGTTATTTGCAAGGCTTGAGGTTTACTGTGATGGTGTTTTTCAGAGGGATGATATCCCTAAAAGTCTGCTTCTGGCTTTGGTTTCATTGTTCTGCTATTTTAAGTAATGCCAACAGTTCCCAGGGGAGAGGATGGACTTAGTTCTTCCTGTTATTCATTCTACTAATAAATACCAAATGACAAATAGCAGCTAGACTGGAGGATACCCTGTCCTTCTCCAGACTACGAGATCCCCCAGAGGACACCACCACTGGCCATTAAAGTGGAAATATCAATCATTTTCAAAAAGAGTTTGTTCAAGCCATCCTGAGCTTCCTCGTGTGAACGCAGAGCAGTCGGACAGACAGCAGTGAGCTGGGGAGGGAGCACAGACCTACAAGGAAGCTGCAGGATGGCTATGGAGCTTCAGGTACATCACGGAGGACCAGCTCTGTGTTGCAGTTTCACAGCAAGAAAGGAATGCAGGGATGGGTAAATAGAAATGAGCTGATCTTCACTAGGGAATGCATGATCATACAGCATGTTTGGTGAGTCAGAGTAATTCCTAGAAAGAAAAAAAAAGGTAAAAATCTACTGACATGACTCTTAACTAGGGAGCTTTTGGTTTCCTCACGCAGAAGGCAATTAAGCCAGCACTGGGAAAGGCTGTTCTGGCATCTCGGAGAAATCAGAGTGAACAAAGGAAAGCTGCTCTCTCTCCCGACTCTGCAGAGCCTCAGCATTGCTCCCGTGATGTCAGAAATAAAAACAACACTTGCAGAAGCTGAGCTGCCTGGAGACGCCGTCAACTCAGCCTGATTTGTTTGCTGGCTTGTAGGCAATCTGGCAGAGTCCATCCACCTGATGTGCTCTGGAGGCTCGGCGTGAGCCGTAGTACTGCGGTACCTGCCAGCATCTCATCCCAACACCCTGGCAGGACAGATGTCCACATGGAGCGTGCTCCAGCATGGCCAGGAACATGACTTACCTCTAATGCCCCGTCAGTAATCACAGGGCTGGACACCATTTGACTTGTGAATGGGGAAATAAAAAGACTGGAGGCAGGTTCCCTGCTTCATGCTTCCTACCAACCCCCTCTCCATCTTCCCTGATTGCAGTGCTGGAAACGAGGAGATAACATCACTCTGGGAGCTGCCGTTCCTGTTGACAGGAGATGACCAGGGGCAGGCATGCTTGCCTCCGTGCACGTGCCTGTGTGCGTGCTGGTTCTTTGTGCTTCAGACTCAAGTGTCAAACGTGACAGCTCCAGCTGAGCCTGTGGAAGTCCCTCAGGTGGCTGCTGTGACTTAGAGCATAAAAAGAACAAGATCAAATGGTTAATAAAAATATCCTTTCCCCTATTTTATTAAATGCTCCCAATCTAACATATTAAACTGAAGGAGCAGCCTCAGTTATTTTACAGCTGCTGCTGAAGCCTTGCTCACCCCTTCATAGTGAAACTAGTATCCTATGTGGTTTGGGATTTCAGCTCACTGGCAACCAGCCAGTTGCACTTCCATGGTGAAAAGGGAGGAAGGACAGAAAGAAAACTTTAGGGTTTCATCAAATTGGATTGATGACTGCCTTGGTCCTTGGGCTCCTCTGCAGAAAAAAACATCACCTATAAATTTGACTCTGGGGCTATCTGAGTGAAACATTGTGTGCCACAGGTTTGACAGGGGATTTCATGTGCTTCAGAATATTACCTTGGCCTCTGAAAGGCAGGATGTGAAGTTCTGTATCCTCCTGATAGAAACTGCAAAATATTCAAAGTATTTGAAAGCAATATGAAACTCACCAAATTTCAGACCAACTGGCAGTACAGGAACTTCATGATTCTGACCAGCCTCTGGTCAGACCACCACTAGATGGTGGCTCCAGAAGTACAGATTCCTCCTGACCACCTTGCCACTGAGTAGGTTTGGGGAATCTGGCTCCCATCTCTCTGCCTCCCTCCCCCACCCCCAGGCACATTTTCTGTCATCTCCATTGACCCTGGGTTGTCTGGGGTAGAAGCCGCCTCTTACCCATCTTAATACAGCCTCCAAAACAGAGCTGATTGCAGCTTCTTAGTGCTACTTATTGTAAAGGGCTAGACAAGACCTTGTGAGGTCACCTGGTCCACCTGCCTGTTCCACAGTCGATCAACAGGCAGGTGCTAATCTACTCTGTTCTGGACCTCTGCCATCTCCTGCTCTGATACCATGATGGAGGCTACACAATTTTCCTTGATAGCCTGTTTCATGGCTACACCATCTTTACCATAAGAAAGCTTTCCATTTAATTAAATGATTAAATCATCATTTCTTGTGATGATTTAAGCCCCTTCTGTCTTCTCTTGTCTTCCAAGGGTATGGAATGCATGTCCTTCACCTGGGTAGCAATTTTTATTCTATTTGAAAACTGGTACCGTAGCCACCCCACCTCCTTGGTCTTTTCTTCCATAGACTAAACAAACACAGAGACTTCAGTCCTTCCTCACAGGTATCGGTGCCAAAAGCAGCAAAGTCTTGACAATAACTTTAGTCATGCTAAAGCAGTGACTGGGAACATGTGAATATATATGAAAGTGGCCAGTGAATTATCCAACAGTGAAATACCCAGCCTGGCAAGCAGAAGTGACCAAACACATTGCTTCCCCACACTTGCTGATATCCACCACTGTCTGGCTCCACAAGCACCTGAAACCCAAAGTGAAACTCAGTCGCTCAACCCCCACAGAAAGCTTGCACAGATATATGCAAATCCACCGTCTTTGAGCTGCTTTGCTTAGCGGCAGTTGGATGTGGGCGTGATGGCTGGCGAGGAAAGGTAAGGGAACAGCAGCTGCTTTGCACCTGGACGGGGAGAGGCTGTCCTTGCCGAGCCTGTCATTTGAGCCTCCTGGGGCCAACTGGCAGGGATGGGGTGGAGGCTGGTCTGGAGGGCACCAAAGCAGCAACACAAGGAGGAAAATGCAGCTGGAAAACCATGAGAAGAGCTGCAAAACATCTCTGCAGGCCATTAGATTGTGAAAAGCACTGAGGACTTCCCTGGTTTCCTAACATAGCTGTAGCGCTTGGTGGGACGAAGGGCCCCCTTTTGCTCCATCTCCCGGAATGCGCGCTGCCTGTGCTGCCTTTCTGCTCCAGCTCTGAAGCAATGATGGAGCCATGGTGCATCGTGCCAAGGACTATGACAACTCTCAGCGATTTCCCTCCGCTGCCTTCCTTGACAGCACAGACTCAGTGTCTGGTGAGGGTTTGGGAGAAATTAGGAGTGAAGCAAAACAGTCCTGTTGCCAAGTCAGGGGAAGCAAAGCCAAAGATTGACGTAACGCTCAGAGAGTACATAAATGGCATCGTTAAAACGCCCCTCTTTACCTTATCCCAAGATCCAGGAGCTGCAAGACATGGTGTGGAATTTGAGAAAAGCACCTTCTAAGCAAGAGTGGAAGTGACTAATAGTCAGCATATTAATTCACAATTACAGATAGGCATCAGAACCAACACGCAGCAAGATTTGAAAGGGCCTGGTCATCTGAACACCAACAGCATCCAAAGGGATCCTGGGGCTCTGGACACACTGCAAGCTATCTGCAGGAATGTCTCCCTCTCTCTTAGATTGTTTCAGGATGAGTGTCCTTAGCCACTGGCCAGCAGCACATAAAATCAAAATGTTCTGAGCTGATGTGCAAGGCACACTCCTTCTTACTGGCATTTACTCTCTCTTGAATACACTGTGTAAGATCTGAGTTATCCTCAGCGTATCCACCACAAGTTCAAATAGAAAGTCCTTTTACTGTCTACATTTTGTAATTCTTATCTAAGCATTTTATCTAACACAGCGAGGGCAAAACTGCAAAATCATTGCGTTAAGCAGAAGCCCTTGCTGATGAGGAGCTCAAGAGTCTCTGATTCTTCTCAGACCCATGATCATTTCTGACCTTTTCTCTGTGTGACTTTAGCTTACATGGGATTCTCAGGTCAAAAAAATCTGTGCTATCAGAGAAACTCCAGATGTAAGGCTGTTTGTTTTCACCTTCCTCTGAATGTCCTGTCAAGCGGTTTGCTGCTACTCAAAACCCAGACAAACAAGATAACCGCACGCGCAAATCCTGTTTGTGCTGTTGGGCTTCTTCACTCTAAATTTAGCTGGGTGGAGGAGCCCTGACCGATAACGCAGTGGAGTCCTCTGCTTATCTCCGCTGCGGCCTTGGTCCCTAGGGGGGCAATAAGCAATTTTCTTTGAGTCATTCCACTAGACTCAGCTTTTAGGGGTGTAAAAGCTGAGCAAACACTTGAAGCTGTTGCTTGTCTTCCCTTGTGGCCAACTGTAAGACGGAGGGACGCCACAAGGGTGATTCATCCCACCTCTCCTGGGCACCTTTTTGAGGATGGGGTGACTCACTCTTGGAGGTGCTTCCTCCTTTGGCAACGTAGCTGGTGGCTCCTCCCAGGCAGGGACACTTTCCATCTCTCCTGCTGGCCACCAGCCTGCAGAGCCACGGGCTTTCACTGCAAACTCTCGTCTCACTCACTCCATCTTAAACCTGGAACGGCTCCATGAAAATCAAAGGCTCGTTTTCATCAGGGTGTTCCGGCCGCTTTATACAAGCCCTCTGTCAACTGGCTGGTGATGTTGGGTTCATAGCAACCTGCCTCCAGCCAAGCAGACTGTCCAGCCTGACCCAGTAACATGATTCACACTCATGTAGTTTTGACCAAGTGGGACATGTTCTCCATGGCCTACTATTTTTCATAGCTTTTTTTACTTATCGTGAAGTGTTCCCTAGGGAAGCTCATTCTTCCAGCTTCTCAAGCAGCCTTGGCATGAGTATGTGTTGGCTTGGAAATCCCTCCATGGCTCAAATCCTCGATAGAGATCAATAGTGAGGTTTATTATTATTATTATTGTTGTTGTTGTTGTTGTTGTTGTTGTTGTTGTTATTACTATTATTACTATTATTATTGTTTGTTTGTTTATTTGCATTTGCCCTGTACATTTTTACTCTGTCCCAGTAAGGGGAAAGACAACTAGAGGTAGCTGAACTATTGTGTCTCTCTAGGTCTCCTCCAAAGAATATTTCCATGTAAACCCAAAGCCACACACACCAGACCAACTGTGCAAGCATGGGAATCCTGTTTAGGGCTCAGCTAGGCTCTTTCTGTAATGTCCTTTTTGGGAGATCTTGGAGGAGATTGTTACAATGGCCAGATTTTTGTCTTTTCACAAACATGCCATATCTTGGCTCCATTTCCTCCCCTGCTTATCACTATTTTGTTAGCTTGAAGATAACTTCCAGGAGATCTGCTCTCACCTTAAAGTCTGATCAAAGCAATTTCCCTGTTTTTAAAGAAGTAATTAGGGGAAAAGGGTGGGCGTCTTTTTTGTCTGGTAACAGTTTATTTTAATCTGAATGTTTTCTCCTTTTGTAATCCATAAGCACTCATGTTTTTAGAAGGCTTGCCAGTTATGATAGGTTTCCTTGACGTTGCTGTAACAGACGAGGCTAAACACAGCTGTCTGGTGCCTGCAATCCTTAGGAGTCCTGCAGGACCCAAGTAAGTAAAAATAAACTGAACTTTAGACATACTCAAGACAAGGGCTTCTTCAGCCAAATCCTTTGTAAATAGGCAAAAAGTCAAAGTAGATAGAGGGGGACAAATTAATGTCTGGGGTCACTCCAGTAGCTTCACTGTAATTCTGCTCAGTATTCATTTGCTGCAGTTTGTCCTCTAAAGAAATCCTTGTAGTAGGAACAGGCAGTAAGTAAATCAGAAACCAAGGCTGAGCTCCTCTACTTTTATATTCATGAAAATGAATAGAGAAGGACTACTAATGGAGATAGCATGCATCTAAGTGTCAATATAATACTGCATTTGATGAGTTTTCATTAACTCCTGGAGCTGAAACAAACATTTCAGGATAATACTTGCCAAAAAATTTTGAAATATTCAGAAAGCATATGAAGATGAATGTTTGTGAGAAGGAGATAGACACCATCCTACACCTTTGATTTTCAGTCCACATCTTGATTGTTCATCCAATTTTCAGAGTAGGAGGATTCAGCACAGCTGAGTCATAAGCTGGAAGGGCATTCCAGACATTGATTGTTATCCCAGCACGACACCAATGGAAAATGTATCCAGAGCTCCAGCAACTCAAAATGCCCTACTTCTCCTCATAGCTAGGTTATGGAGGGTTATTATTGTTTATCTCCAGTTTTTAGGCTTAATTTGCAGTGCAGAAGGAGGAGAGACTTTCCTCCAGATGGTATTTCAGAAAAGGAGCTTAACTTAGATGCTCTACAGTTGTGTCTATATTACTGTACCTGGGCACACTTCCAAGTTCTTCATCCGGATGCACACTTCTGACATGTCCTAGTCCAGGTGCTCACCAAACTCTGTGCTTTTCTGTCACCCAGCTTTCCACAGAAACACAACCCAAACCAGACGGTAGTAACAACGTGCTGTGAACGGGACCCCAAGTGAGGGTGATGGGTGGATCTAATCAGGACAGAGCATCCCAGGCACCCATAGGCAGGTCTGGCCTCTGGGCTGGTCTCTGGAAAAGCCTCTCCTCCTCCTCCAGCGGGGAAGGAGATTCTGAGGACACCATGCTCTTACCTGCTAGTGTCAGGCGCTGTGAATACCCATGCAGTGCGGTGCCTTGGCACAAGTGTGGATGACCATCTGAGACCCTGCAGGGGGCCTTAGAAAAATCCTAACAACTGTGTCACTTTAACCCTGCATGAAAGTGGGAGTGACAGCTGCAGAAAAGCATTGCAACAGCATGACATATCGGGGAACGAAGTCAGAGACATAAAAGAAAGACAAATGATGAATTGGGAAAGCTTTAGGAACTCTTCCAAGCACCAAGCTCATTTTATTTTCAAATGTACCACATCATAGGAAAGAGGCATGGTTCTGTAATGTTTCTCCTGGAGGAACTGGAATTAAATGTTATTCTTAGGAATAGTATATGCAGGTGTTCACCAGATATTAACAAATGTTTCACTATTAATTGCACGAGTGGTAGTTTCTACAGCAAACACTTCATCTTCTGATTCATACTGCACCTCTCCTGCTGCCTCTCCACTATTTAAAAAATGAATGTGTCAGTAACGCAAAAAACACACTATGCAAAACTTTCACAAATGGATATTCTCCCAAAATAGCAGCACATATTGTACGTGCGCTCCTCCTGAAAGCTCTCAGATACCCTGGAGGCATCCCTATCAGGGAGCAGAGATAAAACTACGTGATTTAGGTGATCAGTACCGGACCTGATTTGTAAATGACTGAACACTCAACTCAATAATTGCAGCAAAAACTGGGAGAAATCTGCAGGATGAATTATATTCCCACACACCAGCCAGTGAGTCACCCTGAGCTGCACAAAGAGGGCTGGTTAAATTCATCAGAGAAACTGGTCCCTGTGTATAGCTCTCAGCAACCTCTCATCACAAACAGCAGAACAAGTTGATGCCAGTCACTTAAATGCACAAACACACACAATCTCCCATTCACTCCCTTCTCACAAATGGAAGTCACATTCCTCATAAATACTGGAACTGGGGGGCGGTTTATACCTACTTTCATTGCTGTTGTGTTAGTTTTTAGAGTCAGATGAATTCAGCAGAAAATACCATGGCAATATTCTGAAGGGCCACACTGTATTTCTAAAAAGTGTTTCTTCATTAAAAATGTATTACAAAACTCTGAAGTCTGAAGAACATATCAATATTATAGTAGGCACATGAGGTTTGCTTTCCTAAGATTGATCTTGCTGCTGTGTAAAGTCTGCCTCTGTAAATGCCAGCTGTTTTTTTTTTTTTAATTGCTGTGCCCATGTTGAAATAATCTACTTAATAGTATTGCAGAGTAAGCAATGCTCCTCCTCTGTAGGAACAGATCTATTTTATATTGCAGAGAAAAAAAATCAAAGCTTGACATTATTCTTCCTTATTCGAAGACTTATCTTTAGTCAATAGATTTATCTGATTCACTGCTAGTTTGACAACTGTGAAACTAGACGAGCTGCACCTTCTTGTGTCTGAGTTGAATTTGTTCCTGTATACAAATATGAATAAATAGAGCATCTGCACCTACTCCAGATACACTGAAATGACAAGGGCTATCAATCCTCATGCTTTAAGGTACATAATCTGATAACCAGCTGAGGTCAGGGAGAAATATCCCCCATCGGTATAATATTGACTAATTGGATTCATTAGAAGCCTTTTATGTATTTCTCTAAAAAAAAACAAAAACCTTACATTAGCCACTAGATAGACCAGTGGCCTGTTCTGGCATGGCAATTCCTGTGTATCTAATCCACAAAACAGTTGGCAATGGGTGGGGCAGCGCCTGTAAGTGCTGTTCAATCAGCAGCACACCAGCGGGAAGGGACATTGCCTCTGTCCCCAAGTTGGCACAGAGCACCCTGGATAAGTCCTTAGTCAGGAGGTGGGGAAGAAGAGGTCTATGGATTATCTGATTTATGGTGTCCAAAATGGTAATGCATGTCACCTGACCTGACATCCAGGCAAGAGCAAGAAAATTATAGAATAGAATAGAATAGAATAGAATAGAATAGAATAGAATAGAATAGAATAGAATAGAATAGAATAGAATAATGTAACATAGTAAAGCATAGGATAGCATCAAACAGATCTGAAGGCTGTGTCCAGGAACAAGAATACTGAGACTGGAGTTAAGCCAGTGCTTGTCTGTGAAGTGCTGGCTAATCAGATGCCAACCTACCTCCTTTATTTCTACCTTGGAGGAGAACAGATGGGAGGGTTGGAGTGAAATAAAAAATAAAAGCAGACATCCACAGTCAACCTTATACAAAGAACAATAAAAACCCTCATCATATTACAGAAAGCCAAAGTGCATTAACACTTCTCAAACAGTGCTCCCCACAGAAGCAAAACCGGTATTTGCCTGTTAGCCACGAGGTGGTTGATTATCAGTGAAAGGGAGCAGAGGGCCCTGGGTGATGCAGTTAGGAAGGTTGCTCAGAGAACAGTTACACTGGTGAGATGAAATCCATGCTGTTAGAAGCACAGATACTCCCAGACTATAAAAATGAGAAGGGAAAGCAAGACTCTTCTGCTCCCCATCTTGCTGAGTCACATTCGAGGTACATTTTCCATCCAAGGCTGTTCTTACTAAGATGTCACACTTCAATGACACTTGAGGCTCAAAATGGAGCAATCTTGTTTGTCTGGCTGCTTGCCAGGGTAGCTGGAGACTTCTGGGCTGTGTGCTGACAACGGTTTACTCGATTAAAAGAAATTGTACTTTCATCCTGTCCCCGGGAGGAGAGAAGGTTGCAAAGCAGCATCTTCATGTCTCTTTATGTAGAAAACACAAGTACCCAGACAGGAATAAAAATAGTGCGCTTGGTTTCCCTTTACCCTTATCATCCCCAGTGAATGTATCAACCGGAATGAATGTTTTAGCTACTTGAAGTTCCCAATAGATAAACATCTGTCATGAATCATATACACAGACTGTCCCATAACCACCGACATAAACACTGTTGCCTCAGTTTATCTCTGAGGAGCAACCCTCTTGACAATTGCCTTGCCATTGCAATGCATGACAATATTCAGGTTGTTGAGCTAGCCTCAGGCAGTTGGAGTTCTTCTAGCACATTGTCCTTTCCTCATTTGAGCTATTTCCTCATATATGGGGAGTGTTCTGCGAAATTTTAGGCAAATCTTTCTAAAAAAATGGTCTGGTCTTGTTTATGCTAAAGTACATTTCTCATCTGCTAAAAGATGGCCAGCAGGTGAGGGTGACTCTCACAAGCAAGCTCAGACCTCCTTCCCAAGCTGAACTTGCTTCATATAAATACCTCCACCCTGTGATAGCATGGGGCTGCTGGGTTTTCTGCATAGCTCTTGGTGAAGAATGTAAGCCAGAAAATCCAGCATCTCTGTGTCCTACCCCAACATGGTAAAAAACAAACAGGACCTCTACCAGTCCTCTCCCTTCCTCTTATATCTCCAAGAAATGTATTAGGCAATCTGTGGCTGTCAAGCACTTGGGGATATTATTTTTATGTTCATGTAATAGCAAGGTGAGACATCTTCAACAAACAGATTGGGATAAACTAGTCTTTGTACATCTGGGACTCATACCCCCAGCAGTACATTTCTTTTTGCTGGCATGGGCTGTGAGCATCAGAAGAAAATCAGAGGGAAAGGATCTGGCCTTCACTCACAACGCACATTTTGAAATCACCGTGGTAATCTGCTTTCCTTCTGGTCTGCATCAAGATATGCCCCAGCACTAGTGACCCCCAAGCAACATTACCAACATGTGGTGGACAGAAGGGACAGCCACGACATTCATCCCCAGACAAATCCATGCAGGTGGGCTATAGAGCATGCACGATGGTAGCTACCATCAGCAGAGGTGAAACAGCCACACAGAAGGTCTGTAGCCCTCCAGGAGGTTCCCCAACCCATAACCTAGGGGCAAAGGAGGTGGCACAGAGACCATACCATGCATATGGCTAATGTAGGCTGGGATGAATAATTACTGACTCACCAGCCTTCACTGCTTTTCAGCTTGTTTCAGGGAGGGATTTTTTCTGTCAGGCTTAGAGCCTGGCAGATCCAAACCCTGCTTTCTCCAGAGGGACTGGAAACCTGCAAGGTGTTGGCTCATTTGGCTTCACTCCTGAGCTCCTCCACCCGAACTGAAAGGGACCACCAGGAGAGGGGTAGAGTTCACAGTTTCCATGGTGTCAAAGCCAACACTACTGCATTTCACCCAATTTCTGATTCGAAGGGGGATTCTGTTTCAAAAACCTTAGTACTTAGGCAAAAGAAAGTGAGTTTTGGGACTTCTAAAAAATACACATGTATTGAAAATGATGCTGGTACAATCCAGCTCTTAACTCCAGAGAGGACATGGAAGAGGGGGAGGAAGGGAGAGGACAATGAATTTATAATCTAGCTTTTAGCGAGGTGTAAATTGACCACCCAGACTCCCACCCATTACACCACAGACAGGAAACCAGCTGGTTTAGGGGGCAGTGAGTTTGTTGTTCCTCCTTGCACAATGACCGTGTGTGTTATTTATTTCACAGGCCTAACCATGACTGGTATAATTTTTAAATCTGCCTCTTGCCTTTTTATGTTTTCAGATCAGCTACACATTTCATCAGCCTCCTGCCCACCAGCAATCATAAAACATGAGCCTTTGTGGGAAAGCAGAGACGTAGAAAGAGTTTCTTATGAAACCGTGGCTGGGATTGTTCCAGACACCTCAGGCCAGCTGCTCTCCAGGCAGCAGCTTTGTGATACAAGGGACAGTAAACATCAGCTTCGGAAAGTCAGGCGGTTGGGCCTTTTGGCTCATGGCCCACCGAACAAGTTCTCCTGACTACTGAGGCATGGCTAGAAAAATAAAAGGGCTCTTTAGTGCTGATATCTTTGGACGCTGCTGTGCAATATGGCTGGAATCGGTCCAGGATATTCCTACCTGCTTTGCATCTCAGGCTATAAAGCAAATCCAAACACATCACTCCTTTCCTGGTGCTCAGTTTTCATTAAAATATCTGCTGCTATTAATTCTGTCCTGTCCAACCTTGAACAATGCAATGTCACCGGGCTGCTGCATTGCCTGTGGTGACTAGAAATAGCTGATATCACTGGTGAAGTGGCAGAGATGGCAAAATTATCTTTTTTTTTTTTTTTTTCCAGTCCGCAATGCAGAATCTGTATCCATTTGCATAAATTGTACCTACAGAAATTCTGCATCTTGTGCTTCCCTTCTGACTGCCTGTAATGTCAGTTGGGTCAAAAGAAGGCAACATTCATGTGCAAGGTGTTTTATATGGGTAAGACAGGACTGTTTCACTCTTGAGGACCTTACAGTCAGGCCACAGAGAAGGCATAGATGAAGATAAGAAAGGTGATCATCTTCCATTTATGGGGAGACCAGATGGGCTGGGATTCTTCAGTCTGGGAAAGAAAATGAGGTGAAATCTAAAATCATACAGCTTTCCAGATAGGTCAAAAAGTGTGCAATTGCCCGCTGCTGGGGGGGAGCAGGGGACGCAGAATTAAATGATCAGGCAGAGCATTTCAATCAAACTAAAGGGAACACTCTTTCACACAGCCCATAATTCAGTGAGGGGAGTAAGTACCAATGCTGTAAATTCACTGCCATAAACTTTTGGATTGCCAGAAGTACAAACTGTTTGACAAAATAGACTGTGAACGTTGGTCCTGAAAGGAGAGGGTGGACTTACCTTGGAGGATAGCCTGGGCACAATGGCCAGCTCCAGAAGTCCCTGAAGTACAGATTTTATTAGAGGTTAGGTAGGTCCCCTCTCCTTGTCCTCTTTCTCTTGTTCTTTTTCAACAGCTGCTACTGATAACTGTCAAAGACAGGATACTGTCTTGATGGGCTTTTGATTTGACTCACTGCAGCCACTCTCATGTGATTTAATGGACTGGCTCCTCCTTGGAACGATTCCAATGTCTTCAACGAATTTGAAGCAGAAATGATTTCCTACATTTGACAATTCCTGCTTTGTTTCCATTTCAGCATTTGCTATGGCTTAAAAGCTGCTCTTAGCCTCTGAACTTTTCCTTTGAGTTCACATCTTGGTTCTTTCAGTTGTGCTTAGCATTACATTAAGACAAGCAGAAAAAAAAATCTCCTGTAGTATTTTATTAAATTGTCACAACAAATAGCGCTAAATGGGGGGGCAGAAACTCTGAGATATCCTGATGGTGGGTTGAGGATATACTACATTACTGAGACTCTGGATATGAGTATTTTTAAGTACCTGGCAAAGGGGGTCAGAAGAGCTGTAAAGGGCACATCCCTGTAGCAGGTATGGGAAAGCCCTGGAAACAGCAGTACAAGGTCTAGGTACCACCAAGCATCCATAGCCAGCTAGGTCAGGTCCCAGCCCCGAAGGGCTTCCTGTGAGGCATCTCCCTCAGCTTCTGGCTATTTCTGTAGAAGAGGAAACTTGAGCGTGAGTGTCCCAGCAGGTCTTTGTGCCTCCACTCTCCAGGAGCAGGAGCACAGCCTTTCCACCACCCAGCCTCTAACCGTCACAAATACTATAAACTCTTCAGGGCAGGTGCTATCTTGTCCCTCTGCTCTGATACTGCTTAGCTTATGGGGGCCCAGATGTAAGTTGGGCAACTTATCCAACCTAAGGAACAATAAGCTCCTGTCTATATCAAAAGTGTCTCCACCCTCTGTTATGATAAGAGATATTATCATTCTCCAAAACCACAAGAAGAAACCATCTGGCTTAGGATGGGGGTGAAATGTGTGCTACAGGACAGCTCTGGCCCTTGCTGTGTGGATGAAACAAAATGTCCGCCCTCTGGCTAGCTTCAGTGCGGGGAGGCTGTGCGATCTTGGACACCTGAGCAGTAGTGTGCACCACAGCAACGGGACCTTCCTGGTGGTCAGGATCTTACTGCCAGCTCTCCTGGGTTTCTCCCCCTCCTGAGGAAGTGATCTAGCAAAACAGAGCAGGGATGCTAGGTACTGTATTATCATCTGTTGGAAAGAACGATCTGTCAAGGCTAATGCAGTCCATGAACCTGGTGTTAAGCAGTATCCTGCACAATTTATCAAGGGCTATATTATGAGCCCAGTCCTCCATCTGTTTCCTGAAAACGGGCTGGAGTGTTCTTCCTCTCTGCTACTGTCCTGCTTTAAAAACAAATCTTCCAATTGTAAAGACAGTCTTTGCAAAGCTGGAACAGCAATTAAGCCATGGTTCCTGATCTCACCTTGACTTGCTCTTTCACAATAGCCCTTTCTTACAATATTTGGCACTGGGAAAAAGAACTATTTATTGAGAGCCTCCAATGGGCTGGCTCAAAAGAGACAGCAGCTTTTGTTTTTGTTTCCCAAAAGCAGGGCCATCAAAAGGGCAAGGAAGGTTGATGGAATAATTGAATATGAAGATGTTAACAAGAGGACTGAACTTTTACTGTGACGGAACTGTGACTGCTCCTTCTCACTTCTGCCCATCCTCAGTGCCATGGTAATGGAACAGTTTGCTGCACAGCCCCAAAACCCAGAATGAAGCTGTACTGAGCCCTGCTAGCATTCACAGAGCTGACCACCTGGGTTATGTGGTAGAAAGCAGCAGTAAGACTATTCTGTCTTTCATGTAGTTTCATCTTCCTCGGAAACTCATGAGACATGACTACATACACCACTGGGATTCTCTTTCCAAAGGATATTTGATGGAATGAAACTTGTTTTAAATGGGAGACAGACCCACTGCAAAGAATTCACACTTCTTTAGAGACAGAATTAATTCTTAGGGTATCTGATTACACATACCTACTTACACCGGTGTAGATGACTGTTCTATCTCTCTACTGTTAGTGTAGGCTTGAAGTTTAATTCTTGTCCACAAATAGTAATGACAAGCCTGTTCTGAGGCTCATTGTGTAGATAGGAAGCTCTCCATTGATGTTGATGGACTTTGTCCCAGTGTTAAGAAAGGGTATTTAGCAGAAAGAGATCATTCCAGAATGCAGTTGTCCATCTCCTATCCACACAATTACCATAACGACCATCCGTCGCAGATTCCAGCTCTGTCACTATTTCTTCTTGCCTTCTGAGACTTCCTTGATTTAAGTTCAAGAGTCTGAGACTTTTGCTGGCTGGATTTTTTTCCTCTGGCTCTAGTTTTTTAAACACAGTATTTAGTTTATCCTGCATCCTAGTTTGTCACAGGAGAAAATTCTCTTTTGTTGAATTGTTATATCAACCAGACGCTCCTTCCAATATGCTGATGCTAGTCCAGAATCTGAATGGAGCTGAGCCAAGCTGAACGATTCCAAAAGTGAGTTCACCCTTACAGGGCAACTCCAGCTGAGAGATTAAACATTAGATATATGCTTACAGTTGCAAGATTAATGGCCATGCTTCAAAATGGGTGGCCATTTTGCCCATCCTGTTCCCACTAGTAACGTCAGAAAGTACACCACACACCATCAGTATCCATCCGTGAGAATTTCTGTCACTTCTGCAAGACCATTTTAAAATGAAAAATATTGCTATTGTTATCTCCTGGACTTGCACAGGGAGTTTGAGGCTGTTTGTAAGATAGTGCTAATCCTTTGGTATCTCCAGGTAGCATCTATGCTGTTGCTGTATGTCCAGATAAGTATCATGACAAAAAGCCAGTTGGTGTTATAGACAACAACTCCCCTGTTTCCTGAAATCCTGCACACTCAGGTGTAAACCTTTGCTTGAAAACATGTTCTGAAACTCACTGGTAATTTTGCCATCAGCTCCTGACCCAGCTCTGTCCTGTACAATTGAGTAAGCCTGGAAAACACATCTTGACTAGTGAGTGTGAAGATGTGGCTGTACTTGTAGCCCCATCTTCTGATCTTTCTGGACCTCCTTACGCCACAGATGGGAGGACAATGCAGAAAACGGTGATTTTGAGAAGCAGTTGAGTCTTAAGAAGGGAGGGAAGTCCCCTAGGCAGGACTGAGATGGTCTGGTCAACTACGCATGCTGGCAATACTGAAGGGAGCAGCATTTCTGTTATGTGACTTTTGTGTGGCTCACCCAGCTGTACAGGCATGGTGGAGGATGGAAAAAGATCTATGTCTGGTCTGAGCGGCCTCCAATTGGTGTTACACTGGATGGATTGATAGGATGTTGTGGTGGTTTTACCCAGCTGAGCAGTGGAACTCCACCACAGCCTCTCTCTCACTCCCCCTCCTCAAAGAAACAGGGGGAGAAAATACGATGGACCAGGGCTTAAGGGTTGAGATAAGGACAAGCAGGTTGCTCACCAACTACTGGCAGGGGCAAAACAGACTCAACACAGGGAGATTAATATAATTTATTACTATAACTAGCAGACTAGAGCAGTGAGAAACTAAAAGCAAACTAAAAACCCCTTCCCCCCATCCACCCTCTTCTACCTCCTCCCCCCAGCAGCGCAGGGGAATGGGGAATGGGGGCTGCGGTCAGCCCACATCGCTTCGTCTCTGCCGCTCCTTCGTGGTCACTCTCTGCCCCTGCTCCAACGTGGGGTCCCTCCCACGGGATNCCTGCTCCTGGGGGGGCTCTCCATGGGCTGCAGCCTCCTTCAGGCCACATCCACCTGCTCCTCCGTGGGCTCCTCCACGGGCTGCAGTGTGGAGATCTGCTCCATGTGGTACCCCATGGGCTGCAGGGGGACAGCCTGCTCCACCATGGGCCTCACCACGGGCTACAGGGGAACTTCTGCTCCGGCGCCTGGAGCACCTCCTGCCCTCCTTCTTCACTGACCTTGGTGTCTGCAGGGCTGTTCCTCACTCCTCTCTCTCCCAGCTGCTGTTGTACAGCAGTTTTTTCCCTTTCTTAAATCTGCTGTCACAGAGGCACAACCAACATCACTCATGGCTCAGCTCTGGCCAGCGGTGCGTCCCTTTTGGAGCCGGCTGGAGCTGGCTCTGATCTAACATGGGGCAGCTTCTGGAATCTTCTCACATAAGCCACCCCTGTGGACCCCCTGCTACCAAACCTTTACTACGTAAACCCAATACAGATGGTACTTTGCCATGCTTGTTGTTTTACAAAAGTGGACACTGTTTTAATATGTGAGTTCATGACTAAGAATTGTGGCACCTTTGCGCATTTTTTGTTGCACATGCCAATGTTTGGAGTGCTGCATCCACAGATACACTACCACGTTTGTCATAAACTATCAGAGCCAGCACCAAGGCATAGTACCTACTTCCAGCACAGGAGAATCCTACCCTTATTGTTTTAATTGACACTGTGTTCCAGAAAATAAGCATAGAAATGCCCACATGGAGAGTAAGAGGAGCTATGTAATTATATATTTGGATTTTATCTATGAGCATGTGCACACACAAATTTATTTTACTTCTTAGATATATAAACATACATGTCAGATCATACCTGAATCATGTATACTCAAAAAATCATACATATACACACATCCTTTCTCACTCATACGCATGCATATGTCTATGTGTGTAAACATGTTTGTATGTACTTACATACATACATACAGACAATCTCCCAATGAATTTTACCATTCTGTCCGGATCTGTTACAAAGCAGACAGAGGCAGTGTTTCTAACTTTAAACAGTGGTAGATAAACAGTGCATCCTGTTGTGGAACTAATTATTTCTAAATTGTTCTGTTTGAGCTGTGGGGTGGCTCCATTTTACAACAATGCTAACAGAAATTCAACATTTTTACTTTTTTTTTTTTTTTTTAAGTCTATTTTCCTTCTTTGCTCTTCTTTTAATTTCAGAGCTTCAGAATATCTTCGCCACCTCCTGGGCTTCTGTTGCGGGATGTCAGTTCTGCAATTTGTCTAGGTTACAAATCGGTTTGCTTTGCAGGTTTGTAGCTTGAACCAGAACCGCTAGTGGGAAACTCAGATGAATAAAATGAAAGAGACCCTCCAGGCACCATAGAAATTTATAGCACAGATTGCCAGTGCCACCTAGAAAACAGAGTGAGACCAAACACTAATCCATCTAAGTCTGCAGGATGCTATGGAATCCAGCATGGCCAAAAATGGACACATCAGCCTTTTTTAAATATGAGTTACATTTCTCGTGCATCAACAGAACAGAAAGATACTGACTATGGCTGTCTCAAGGCATTATGAGACTTGCATATATGCTTCCATGTATTTTCTGCATGTATGTATATCTTTAGTCATTTTACTGTAGCCATGTTCTTTCTTAATGCAAATCGCTTTAAATGCACTAAAACTACATTTAATAACACATATTCCCATACAATGTAATTCTGTGTGTAAGAGCCATTGGTGGCCTTCCTGTGCAAACCAAGACGCAATGAATGTGGTGAAAGCTGTATGCTTATCTATGAACTCAGCCAGTAGATTTATGATTTAATAAACAGCAGAGGAAAAAATCAGCTAAAAAAACCCTCCAGCCTTGCCACTCTGCTGAGAGCATCTAATTGCTCTGGAGCTCAATAAAAAGTCACAGTTTAATAAACTCCACCTTGGATTGCCTCACCAATGCCGCTTTGCACGTCCCTATTGCACAGGGTGTCTGAGGTTGATTTTATTGTTCAGTGTCTTTTGATTATGCTCAGACCAAAATGAGGGATTGAAAATTCTAATTTGTGGTGACCCGGTTTTGTGAAAGGGCCTGGGGATGAGCAAAAATAGAAATGAGGCTCATGTTCTTGTGTTTTAAACCATTTATTGTCACTCCAGCATATAGTCTCAATTCTGCAAAGCTCCTTTACCTGTATATTTACTTTTAAATGTATGTTTAAGGCCATTTGTTTTATCCCAATTTAGCCACGTATTTAAATCCATATCTGCACATAAGAGCTTGGCTGAATGAAGTCATAAAACAATATGAGATAACTGGGTTTTCATAGCAAGTCAAAATGAATCTGTAACAGTTCTAAGCAATATGCATACTCTGCCATATATTACAGCTAATGTTATAGGAGAAAGGGAACATTTCTGGCATGGGGGAAAGATGGAGACTGACAGCTAAAGGAGGAAAAATACAAAACTCTTAAATCACCCCAACAACACAAACACAAAAAGTTGAAGTTGTCACCCTCCTAAGAGCTCTAGAAAAGAAAATACAAAACTCGCTGTCCATCTAGCTAACACTAGAAAATGAGGCGAAAGTGTGAAACCAAAGAGGAGGATAAATTCATTCCAATTGCTTGCAGATGCCTCATATAGGGAAAAGGAGATAAAATCAGCTGCATTGAAAGAGAGGGAATCCAGTGCATTCAAAGTGGGGCAGGACAAAAGTAAAACCAAGCCCACATTAGTGGTACTGAAACATGGGCAGTCTTTTCTAAAGTGGATCTGAGTACAAGAAGCATAAGTTCTCTGATAGATTTGGCTTAAGAGAAGGAAAAAACCTCATGGATATACCACAGGAACAAAAAGCCTGATGTAATTTTAACAAACTGCAGTGAATGCTGCAGATTGAGGAATGACAGGAGGGTCTAAGTGGATAAGTTAGACTCCAGAATAAAAATAAAAAAAGAGTCTGAAAAGCCATTGCATGGCACCTACCACAGTGCCTGTGGCTTGTTGAGCCGTTTGTGCTCTCCTCTTTGGGAGCTTCATACTTACACTAATTTGATGTTAAGTTTTGTGTACTTAGATGCTACACGATCTGAACAGGTAAAACTAGGAGAAATGTGACAGAAGTCATCTTTTGCTTCTTCAGCCAGAAGTCTCCCAAAGAAGTCTTGGATATTCTATTGTTTCAAATGTTTACTACACCGGACACAGCACAGACAGCTGTGTACAAGCTTGCCCTGGCACAGGAGCAGAGTGGGTAACCTCATCTACCCTTTCAGTCTGTAAGCTTTGATGATTCACATTTTGCAAGAGCAGCTTTGCTTGTAAATAAGAGCAGGTTTAGCAAGTGAAACCAGTTAGCCTTTAAACACAAACTAAACGCATGCCTCCTAACAAAAGGAAGAGCTTGAAGCCAAAGAGCAAACCCCTCGTGCTGTGAAATGCTTTCCAGAGTGTAATTTTGCATGTAGGACCAGTAGCACTCACAGCAGGAAGGTAGAATGAGTCATGTGGGGATGTCGGGAATTGGGATGAGAAAGCATTACAAAAGCACTCATAACGTAAATTGCTTATCATCCTGTCCTTTGTTCTTCAAACAGAGATGACTTTGGCACTGTATCCTGTTCCAAGGAAAGAGGAAAATCAGGAGGGTGCTAGACTGAAGGCTAATCCCACCAGCGCTCTTACCAGCCCGAGAGGCAGCACAATTGTTTCACATTCAATGCTGTAATGCAAGATAAAGGAGATAAAATAGTATTTTTGGAAATGGGACTGCTTTGTTGCCCTGTCTCTGTGTGGAGTCATTTATTTCACTGAAAGAGAGGTAAAAAACCATCAGTCTGGTGTGACAGAGCTCCTACCCGTTTTCAGAGTCCTTTATACCGTTCTGCATGACAAAGTGCAAGACAAAAGATGTTCAAACCTCTTGGCAGTGACAGAAACTAAAAGCAACCTCCTTCCACTTTATCCCAGTTTGGTCCTGCCTTATCATCCATATCACTGCCAGTCCAGCTGAGAGAAAAGGGGTCACTGAGGAAGACAGGATTTTGCCTGATTCCACCTCAGGGTAAGGGCATACATCCTCAATCCAGCCTACCTGGGTTGCCAGTTCCCAGGGGCTTTTTTTTCCTGAACACCACCCACGCATGTGAGGCCACTTCACTTACCTTGTGGAGAAAAAGCCTGAAACTATTCCCACCACATTTCTCTGGATTGGATGGTTTGGGCAATGGCTGAATAGTCACAGGGAGTAGGTACAAGGACCAACTCCAGCTGTTGTTCCAAAGGACAGATATTGTCTACTCATTTTTTTTTTTTTCCCCAAGTCTTTTTCTATTTGTGGATAGGAGAAAAGAAAATACAGACCTAGATATGTTTCTTAAAAGGTGCCTGTTTCAAACAAAGCACCAGATACAAAACACTGATTCCCCTGTGTGTATTTACGCAGATCACAAAGTCCACCATTCCTCTCCACGCTGTCTCAACAAGACCCTGATACACATATAGCATAGTATCAGTTTAACTTTCTCAGGGAAGGGAGAGTGATTTTCCTGCTGGTGTGGTCAGTAACTCATCTTACTGTGAATCAGTTAAATCAGGGCAAAGACAATCTACGCAAGCGTTGTTTATCCTCCTCCTTCGGCAACGTATATTCCTCGCCTGCTTTTGCTGTTTCCTGTGAAGCAATTGCATTACACCAAAGTCTTCCCTGATTCAGAGAAAACAGTCTCCTGCCAAGCTCTGGGAAACGCAGAGGAGCCTCGTCATGGTGAGGGTCAGTCAGTTCGTTTTGACAACACACAGCCTGGTGTTTTGTTCCTCTGGCTGAGCACGGACTCAACCACAGGAGCAGTGCAGAAGCCCGGGGGGGGCATCTTTCCTCCCATCCCCACCCCCGTGGCAGTTGTTCACCCCAGTGCAAAGTGGGGTGAAATACTCCCCCGTGTAGCCCCAGCCTGCCCTGGTGTGAAAGGGGTGACTTCTCGGGGACCCAAGAACAGAAACAAGAAACACTGCAAATGTGGTTAAACAGGCAGTGTCCTGGCTCTCAAATATACAAAGAGTGAGACACTCTGGACATTTGGGTTTTTTCATTTACTTTGGATATCTCAGAAATGGGTGCAATGAACTCATTTTCCTTGACGCCTTCCCTGCCATGGTGAGGGAGGAGTAGCCCAATGGCATTTTCCTTTGCTTTTGTGCATCCACAGCAATTTCATGAGGAACTGAGCAAAACTAAGGTCCTTCAGTTGGTTGGCTCGGGCCTGAGTGAGTCACCTGCTTGAGAAATGTGTCTGTTGCATGTGTGGACCTTCTGCTTTCACATGAGGTCAGAGCAGGTCCCTGGTACAGTGCTCGATGATAACCTGGGGAATCTGGAAATGGAGGAATAAAGGGATTTGGATCTCTAATTCAGGGCAGATTAAAAATCCAGTACTGGAAAATGGATCTATATTTGTAGAGATACCCCACAACACACGGATCATATCATTTCATTCAGCACTGGGAGACACAGGAACATATATATCCTAGATTTAGATTTGGTTATAATACTTTCAGTGTGGGATTCATCCCTTTTAACTTCTGACATATCCATGGGAGCTAGTCAGACTAAGCTCCCTTTCAGCCAATGGAAAGAAATGGGCACTTCCAAGCCATCATTCACCCTATCTATTTTAAAAGATTTCTGCAGGCAAACGGACAAATGGAACTTTTAGTGTCTTTCGGCTGTGGTGATTGCTCTTTAACCCTCATGTGGTAGAACATTGAGTGGAGCTACAGTGAATCTCCAATAAATGCAATATCCTATAAAGTATCCCAGTGAAGATAAGAAGGTTTTTGCTTTATTAGCTTCTTTCACTAAGCAACACTTTTTTGATAATCTCTTGAACATTACCTGTCCTGCACCATGAATTAGCACTAGAGGAGCCTGCTGGCAGGGTCCTGTTTCTGTAAATGAGATCTACGCTTGGATGTCCTGAGCAAATCTCCATCCACATTGCTATTGGTGGCCAGAAGCACTGCATGGGCAATGAACTCTGCCTGCCAAAGTGGCTGACTCTTCTAGCCTGCCAGCCCACCACCCACTCCTGCCCCGAAGTCCAAATTGTCACATATCCAGATTTCAGAAAGCTGAGATAACTTTTCAGCCCGTCTCATCTGCAGCACTGCTGGCACACTGGGTCACAGGGCAGTGAGGACCTCCTGATGCTCTTGGTGGATCATGTCCTCATCACGAGGGCTCCACTGGAGAGGGTACAATCGGGACAACAGAGAAGTACACGGGTGACCTGACTTACCCACCCCAGCTGTCAGCAGATCAGATGATCCCTCAACCAGCTATACTTGCACAGCACATCACGGAGTGGGAGAGGCACCACAGCTCTGCATTTTAAATGTGTTAAGCAAATGTGGATAGGGAGGGAGCCAGGTGGGTTCCTCGTCCTCAAACACACAGGACCTGGCAGGTCTGAGGACTGCAGCTAATGGTTTCAGGGAGGAGTTTGTTTAACATTGTTGAGCTGGAAAGACAGGTTAGTCATGCATATGGCCTAAAGCAAGGAAGAAGCATAGATGAAAGGTGGGGAATCCCAAAGAGAAAAGAGGCACAGACACACACACCAATAAAGAAAACCCCAAACTTCACTTTGGGAAGGGCAGATTGCTCTGGCCTAAGGAGAAGTACACAAACAACTGAACATCCAAGGAATGCCATATTCACCTTTTCTTTCTCCATATCAACAGTGCACACAGGTTTTTATCTCCCACTTAACCAGGGGAGTGGGTGCTCACATCTGGTGTAGCCTAATGCAGGTGTGAGCATGGCTGTGGCAAACAGCCTTCTTCTCTCTGTTACGCTCACTGCTTTTGTACCTGCACATGTGTGCTCAGGGCATGTCCCACAGACTTCTGTCCTGAGAGGTTGGGCATGCTGGCTCACAACCTGAGCAGATGGCTCATGGCCCATAAGGCATGTAAATGATCTGCTGAACAGCGTTGAACAGTAAGTATTACTAATTTTCCTACTGGATGGACCACAGGCCCTTGGAAAGCATAGAGGCTACTGGTGATCTACTGGTCCAAACATCTGGAAACCACTCCTCCAGGAGTCCTCTCCAGGCGGTCGTGGGAGAAATTGTGTGTCCTTTGTGAGAGAGAGCAAGCAGGGCTACCATCAGCTGAGTGATCTGAAAAGGAAGTGGCTTCAACTAAGTCAGAGCAGAGCTCTGGCTTGAACCCATGACTAGTCAATGTAAGTTATTCTCGACTTCCATGACGGACATACAAGCAGGGGGATGGGCACTGTCAGCTGCTTTGTGATACTTGCCTGGATCCTTTCTCTTACCCTGCACTACACGCAAGACTATCTGAGATTGTGAAATTGCTGAATCTGCCTTGAAGTAGGAGTCTGGCATAGGGTAGCAACTATTAACCAGTTCATACGCAATACTACATCATTTAGGAAAAGCTTATTTGTCAGCCTATATCACTGAAGGATCTCCATGCTCATAGCAAAGTTTTGTTTTCTACATGCTAGGAAGACAAATGAGCTAAAGAGACTGGAAGTCTGGGCTGGTCCTGTAGGGAAGACCTGTCTTGCTCATGCAGAAACATTACTCCAGTCACAGGGGATCAGGAAAACCAGCTACAGGCTCTCTGAATTTCTATGTGAAGCAATTGCAGTTACACAATACATAATGGAGTTTACTGCACTTAACTCTCTGTTCTTTATTGCAGTGTTGACTAATGAAGCCTTACTTTAAAATAAAACCCCACTTCTGGTAACATTTGGGTGTTAACATATTTATTCATTGTCTGTTTGTTGTGCTTGTGCCAATGCTAAAGAGCAGATGTTAACAGTGAAATCTGAAGAGTTTATTATACACAAAAATAATCAGCTTCCTGTTCTGTAGAAACAAGTCTGTTGTCCACCAGACTAATTAGAACGTCAGTCTTGTGTCATGTTGTAACCAGATCTCTGAAATGTTATTTTTTTAAGGTTCGAAGGCCTGACAATGAGACCACTCATCTGGATATCATACAAAAAGCCTGACTTTGCTTTCATTTATCTCTGTACCACTTTATTCACTGAAGTGCCATTATACAGATAAGATGCTACTATAATTATTTTTGTTCTTGTTGCTGTCATACATTATGATTATAATATTTTATCTTTATTTCTGTAGGATTTACAAGCTCCTGTGCACATAGACAGAACCAAAGAGAAGATATTCTCAAACTGAGGGAAACTTGCATCTCAAGTCAAAAGCAACAAGCAGATGATAGAGTCCAATTTAGAGAAGGTAGGAGGAATCTATCGTAGAGACAACAAGGGGAACAAGGAGAATGACCAGCCATCTGAGAAGGGATGTGCTAACAATTTTAAAGCACATAAAAGGTTGCTGAAAATAAAATTCCAATATTTGTATTAGATAGGACTAGACTTAACTGGCAGCAATGGAGATTTCATTGAAACATGAAGAAAAAAACCTTTCTAGTTGCAAGGACAGTGAAGCACTAGAACAGACTTCCTGGGCAGACTGCAGATTTGTTTTCTCTGAGCAAATTAGACATCTGCTGTCACTGTGGATGCTGCCATGGGATAAGATTAGATGGCCCCTGAAGTTTTCTTCTACTTTGTTGTTGTACAGGATAGCCAGGCAGGCTGTCAAGGCAGTGAAATAATGAGACAAACCTGAAAGCCAGAACTGTTATACAGATAAATAGACAGGGCCATATTTTAGAAAAGTTATGCAGAAAAAAAATCTTTGACATGGTCTACATGTGAAGACTGAGACATATGCTGAGATGGTGGGTGAGGGTGAGAAGAGCAGTAGAATTGTCCAGGGTTGTTGGGACAGGAGCTGACAGGAAGGTCTAGCCATGGCATGTCAGGAGAGCTTAGGTGATGGTTAATGCTCAAGGAGCTACTATAGGACCAGATTTGGGATTAGCAGCAGGGGTGTTCTAAAATGCAGTTTTAAAGAATGTGTTGTTAAAAGAATTTGAGTCCACAAGCTATGTTTGAGAAGCAGGTCTTTATCTGACTAGAGGGCCATGCAAACACCAAAAAGGAATCTAGTCAGTACCAGTGGAGGGTCCACATTCAAATTTCTTCAGTACTGGGTTGTTGAGAGCTAATCACTCTCATGCAAAGCTTTATCTGGAAAGTGCAATGGGTAATAGATAATGGTAACTTATTTTTCCAACCTTCTCTCTGCTCACACAGGAATTTTTATAGTTGGCAGGTAAAATCTCCACCTAAAATACCAAGGCTAGGCTCTATCACTGCAAAATATGCCTTATGAGGTATGCAAAAGGAGAGTAGGACCAGGCACCCAGACATTCTGACCCGTGCTCTGCTCTCCACAGAGCTCCCAGCTCCTCGTCTGAAACATTGCCAAATCTTTTACTACATCTGCTCAAAAAGTCAGGCCAAAAGAGCAGGAACCAGTTCATACAAATCTCTCCTTGGGTCTGTGTTGTGCAACGCTGGTTTCTGTTTCTCTTCTTGCAATAATAAGCTGCAACTGCCGCTTGAGGGATTCTACAAAGGGTGCAGTTTATGTAATATCCATTTAGAAATGACAAAGCTTTCCTTTCTGGGCCTTTCATGTAGTAGTCCACCCACATGCAGGCGGTGCACGCAAATGACGTATCACCCGGGGGCTGAGACTTGCTGCAGAAATTGATAGTAAGCCGTTGTTATTCTAATTATGTGGCCATCTTCCTTAATTAAAGCTATGCCACAGGTCATTTACCCTGATGCAGAGTCCATGAACGTTAATCCAGGCAGTGTCTTGGAATCAGGGAGTTCTCATTAGCATAGGATTGGCTGTGAGGGAAGTATAATCATCTGAAACCCTTTACAAAGGGATGTAAATTAGCACCCATGCCTCCCGTGTACTATTGACATAGCGAATTATTTTACTGAGTGGAAAGAAAAATGAGCATGGAGCAAAGACATTCATATTTGCAGCTCAGACTGTACTCTGTTTGCTGTGGGGATTTGTGTATGTGTTTCTATCCTCAGCCAGAAACTCCAATTATCATCTCTGATGGCTCACCAGCTCTTGAAACTCATGCCCCTCCCCATGCAAAGCACTGCAATCTGTTTACACAGAAGTAATGACTGAGAATAAAAAATAGAATTTATAATGCCTTATTAATCTTTGTGTGCTTCACTCAGAAGCACAGAGCCCCATATTAGGAGTGGATTTAGGTTTGAGAGTGGCTCCTGAATCCCCTTCAAAAAACAGGATTTTACTCTCTGACTGGTCTAATCAAGCAATGTTAGAACTTTTTTTAGTCACAACCTGACGTAAAACCGTGCTTCGAAACGCATCTTTGTTTTTGCAGGGATTGAAACGTGCCTCAAAAAGAGAAAAAATGGCTGTTTCTTATCAAGTACTCAGCACTGATTCTGCACATCATCAAGCACATCACCCACAGTTCATCTGAAAACATCCGTCCCAGGAGACGAGGTAGCAGTGGTCACCCATGTTAGAGCTGAAGAAAGGGACACCACACCCAGGAGCAGAAGCCAGATGTTCTGACCACTGGTCCCTATTCCATCTATGCCACACCACTGCATTTGCATTATGTGAATAAGGGGACATGGGAATTATAGATGCAGTTTTAAAATAGGAATTGTTCTTCTAAACAGTTGAGTTCTTCTTTGGTTGGAATAATTGCGCACCTGGCATAGCTCTCATCCTGTTCAAAAGCCAAGTAATGGTCATGGCTAATAGCTAATCATGGCCATTACTACCATGGCTATAATTTTGGAAACTCAATTTCAGAACAAAGTCTTACGCTCCTGATAGTATACAGTCAGGGCATTGAGCAGTGATGTAAATCAATACAATGTTTTGCTGGCATGTATCAGAAGTGGTATTATACTCTGCAGATATAGTCAGAGTAGTTCTTCATTAAGGTGGAAATAGTCAGGGAGTGGCAGGATAAATCCTGTTTTTCTCAAACTTAGAGAGACTGGTTCTAAGGTGTGGCCCTTCTGGAAGTCTTTACTAGAAGAAGGTAAAAACAACTAAAGAATAGGAACTTGTGCATTAAAGAATGAGCAAAAATAGCTATTGATCATGAGGGTCACATTTGGACTGGGATAAAGCAGTCTGCAGTAAAGCAATTCTATTTCTATTTAATTTATATTACGATATTGATAGGATCACCAGTAACACAGTATTCAAGTAGCTCACAAGACAGAGGTGATATTGCCGACATCATCATTTTACAGATGAAGAAACAAAGGTTCAAATTCTTAAAGATATTACAGTAGATAGATAAGTATTTTGACTAAGTGACTTGCACTACGTTTGGTCAAGAAATCAGTGAAGTTTCTCACTCATTCAGCAGCACTCAGTTAACTGGTCCAAAATCTCCTTTCAGTGGGATGGTTTTGCTTTTGTTATAGTATAAAATATTTTTAAACAAGCACATATGGTTTCTGAGTCCAATCCTGTATGGGTTCAAAAACTGCAATCTCACTTCCACCTTCAGGAAAGTAACATGTATTCTTCTGAACATTCAAAGTGATCTCATGTGTGGTTTGCTAACAACTTACAATAAATTTGGTTTCCCAAGTGTATCTCTGCTTTTAGAAGCCGTTTTCTCCCAGTCTCCAGTCATCATCCCTTTCACGATTTAAAAACAGCATCTTGGCCTCAGAATTACTTGATCTTCAGGGTGACAGGACAATGAAGGTTGTGAACACTTCCAACAGCATCTGAATGACATAATAGAAAGCCTGGAGCTGACAAAGAGCTTCCTTACTCCACTAGGATTTCAATATATTTTGCATCTCATGGGTTTATAGTATTTACCTTTTTTTCTTCTTTCTTTTCTTTCTTTTTCTTTCTTTCTTTCTCTCTCTCTCTCTTTTTTTTTTTTTTTCTAAAAAACAAAGAGAAAGAAAAGTTGGAACATCAGTTAGCAAAAAAGAGAAGACTGGGCCATAGAGTAGTTTTGGCAGGCAAAAATTCAAATGCTCCCCGCTGCTGTCTATAATCAAACTTTCGCTCCTGATCAGACATCAGAAAAACTTGCAAGCCACAAGGTTTTTGTCCAAAGTCCAAACAATGTGAAAACAAACAAAAGACTTCCATTGATTTTAATGGGCAGCCTGCCAATACGACTGTGGGGTGTATACGCAGCAGTTCCTGGTTTTAGGCCAGAGGGGTAACAATGATGGCAAAGTTGTGATAGCAGAGCCTTCAGCAAGTGGGAGAACCTAAGTCAATCGGACATGCACGAGTCCATGGGCCAAGATGCGATTCATCAGACGGTGCTGAGAGAGCTGCAAGGCCATTGTTGAGAGGTCCTGGTAATCAGGAGAGGTTTCCGATGACTGGGAAAAGGCAAACGTCACAGAATTCTTGAAGAAAGGCAAGAACGAGGATCCAGGGAATTAAAGGCTGTCAGTCTCACCTTTCAGTCCCTGGAAAGGTTATAGAGAAAATCCCCCTGGAAGCCATTTCCAAGCACACAAAATACAAGAGAGTGATTTGGAACAGACAGCATGTATTTACCAAGGGCAAATCATGCTTTACCCCCCTGGTTTTCCTCCGTGAGATGATTGGCTCAGCAGATGAGGTGAGAGCAGCAGGTGTTGGCTTTAGGAAGACTTCTGACACAGTGTTGTTACAGCCAGGTTGGTCAGATACTGACTGCAGAAGCGGACAGTAAGGTGGGCTAAAATTTGGCTGGATCTGTGGGTTCAAAGGCTTGTGAAGGGTAGTACAAAGTCCAGCTGGCAGCCAGGTCATGGAACAATGGTGTCCTTCTGGGCTGGACACCAGGGAGAGCACTGTTAAATGTCAAAGACCTGAGTGGTAGGGCAGAGTGCACTCTCAGCAAATTCAGGGATGACGCCGAATAAGAGAGGGCAGTTGATAAGCTAGAGGGCAGCACTGCTGTTCAGAAGGAGAACAGCAGGATGGAGAAATGAGCTGGCAAGAACCACAAAGTTCAACAAAAGCAAAAGCAATATCCTTCATCTGGGACAGGGGAATAACTCCCTGCACCAGTATAGGGGTCAGCTGGATAGAAAGCAACTTTGTGGAAAAGGATAAGGGTGATTTGTTGGAGAGTGGGCTGAGTATAAGCTAACACTGTGCCCTTTCTGCCGGATGGCCAGCCACACACCAGGCTCTATTAGCAATACAGTACCAGCAGGTCAAGGGTAGTGTTCACAGCGTGGTTAGACTAGAGTGTAAGTCTCCAGTTTTTTTGCTGGGGAAAAAAAAAAAAAAAAGTTGGGACATCAGTAAGCAAAAAAGATAAGTCACAAATGTGAGCCCAGAGGAGGGCCATCAGGATGGTCAAGGTGCTGAAGTACATGGCATATGAGAAGAGGCTGGGGTTTGTGGAGGGGAAATGACTGTTCTGTTGACTACAACTACCTAAGGGAAAGGTACAAAGAAGACATTCTTCTCAGAGCTGCGCTAAAATAATACAAAAAAAAAAAAAACAAAACAAGCTTAAACATGTAAAATTCTAACTGTATGTTAGGAAAAAAATCATGCTGAGGGTGCTAAAATATTGGCATAGGTTTCCCAGAGAAGATATATCCATCTTTGGAGGTACTCATTCCTTAAATGGACACAGCTCCAAGCAACCTGACATAGCTGATGCTGCTTGGAGAAGCGAATTGGACTAGATGACCTGATGAGGTCACTTTCAACCGAAATTATCCCATGATTGTGCAATTCCAGATGAGCTGAATGACTTGCATTGGACCAAGGAAGGTCTCTTGAGAAGATAGCTAGTCCTAAACTGAAAATTTAAGAAGACAGAAAATCCATTTCTACGGTTACCGGGCAGTTCCAGCCAGCAGTATTAGAAGTGAACTCTTCCTCCCCTCTCAAATTGCCTTCTCAGCTGTGATATGTGAAAGAAACAATGACTGTGCAGGAATCAGAGATAACAGATTTTTATTTTATTTACAGTAAACCCCTGCCAAAAAGCAGATGTTCATTTTAGTGTGCTTTATTAGACATGCTCTCCATCCTCTCAACAATTTCTACTGCTTGTCATTACTTCCTGGGAGGGTCCTCAGGACATATCTACCTTTTTATGAAGTGCTGGTACAACCCCTAATACAGCTTCAACTGGGATCTTCAGTCATGGTAGCAACACAAATGCAAAGAAATCCTAAAAATAACAAAACAAAACAAAACAAAACCCACACACAGTACAGACAAAGAGCTTTTCCTCTCCCCTGTAATTTTTGGCAGATGGCTAGGCTAGGCCTAGTCCTCTATTTTCAGCTAGGAGGAAGCCCTTGAGATGCAGGATATGAGGGCAGAAGGGGCATATGTGTCATGAACATTACCAGAGAGGTGCTCGGGTGTGGGAGGTGACTCCACACCTTCCCAGTGGAGAGCTGGAGCATGAGGAGGGCAGGCAGACTTGGGGTGGACACCGCCAGCTGTCGCTTCCCAGTGCTTATACTGGGATCCCTGCACAAGTGAGGCTTTTGCAACCAGTTACTGTTTTCATACCACCACCATGACATGCAAGCACTTTGGTCCTTGCTTGCATATTGCTCAGACCGCACAGGAAAAAAGGCAGCTGTTTTCCCAAATGAAGCATTGTGGGGCTGCAACTATGTTGGTCATCCAATCTTTGAGACCTTTCTTCCCCTCCCTACCTCCTCCACCCAGCAAGCCGTGACAGGATAGGGGTGCTGATAGGCACGGGTCTATTTCAGAGGTGGTGTGCAGCGTCACAGGGAGGATGTCCCAGATGGGCAGTCAAGCTCAAGACCGGTCAGAACATCAGAAGAGGCTTCATTTTGCTTTTCTGAGAGTGAAGAACAAAGAGAGGAGCTGGTGGGTCTTCTTCTGCCACAGAAAGGGGAGGGTGGGGGCAGGATGCAGAGTCCCACCTGGCTCTGCAGCCTTGGCAAAGCGGTGATGGGCCATTTTGCAGGTCTAGCCATCTACTCGGCAGCTGCCTAATTTGCCTGTGCTCTACAATGACTGCAGAAGAAAATGCCTGGGACTGAGAGGGAAAGAATCCAAACCCGAGCTGACACAGCTCATTTAGGCTTGGCAGGACAACTGTCAAGGAGCAGCCTTTCTGAATTCAATGCCAGTGAAAGGATGGGACTGCCAAAAGGACTCTCTGTTGCCTGTATTTCTTTCAGAAAAGCCATGTTTGTTGTGCCACCAGTGTTAGAGCAAGGGCTTTTGTGGGAGGAAGGGTAGTCCTGCAAGAATTTCACTCTGGTCTGGGGAGGAGAGGAAAAGCAGGCCACAGTATTTTTCTTTTTCTTTTTTTCCCTTAAAACATGTAAGAAAGAGAAAACAATACACGTTACACAGCAGTGATATGCAGCCATGGACTCCCGTACATGCCCGTGAGGTGTCCACCCAGCTGCTGACTGCTTGGGATAGCCTTGTCTGGTCCAGCTTTAACTGGCTGAAACAGAAAGCAGCAACATTAAGACACTGCAGCTGATTTTCCCACTGCAAGGTCCCCACTGATTATATCGGGCTACTGATTCTAGTGAGGTTTAGGTACCCTATACAACTTTGGGAAAGCTGAGCTTGAGGGTCTCCACAGATGCTGTAGTTCTGAGTCTCTCCTCCAAGCACTGTGTCTGACTTATTGATTACTGGTGTGTGGGGACGTCATCTATCAAATCATCTGGCAACAACAAATACACATTCCTCAGGCTTCCAGCTCTGGCTGTCAACCACCAAACTATCCTCTTCAAAAGTACATGAACTAAACCCATTTTCTTACATGAAGAACTGGCAAACCATCCCCACTGTTGCTTGAAGAACTTACAGTCCTTTGTTTAAAAATGTACCAGCAGTGTGCTAGACTTCAGGAGCAAGCCTGCTCTCCAAAATGGCAAAACATCATGCCTGACTGACTTCTCCAAAACACACACAGGAATGAGGACTGAAATTGCAGTTCTGAGCTGGGGAAGGTGAAGGAGGGAAGTGACTCTGCCAGGCAAAGCAGACACAGTGGCCACACGGAAAGTGGTGAACCTGGGAGACTTCAAGTTCCTGAAGCTGGAAACACAACGTGACCGGGGTGAGATGGAGGTGCACCCCAACAGTCATTCCCATCACCTTGCTTTCCTCTGGAAAGGCTTTTACCAGAAAGGAGCTGTGCTGTCCCGCAGACTGCTCCCTGGTTTGCACGACGTGGGGCCAAGGACACCAATGTGTGTTCCTACACAGCCCCATGTAGCCTCAACCAGCCGCAGACATGAGTGCTCAAATCAGAACTGGGAGGACTGTTGGGAGGATGTGCCATCAAAAGCTGAAGGAACTGAACTAATGGAAAGTGCAGATCCTGTTTCTGTTTGACAGGATTTGAAATGTTCCCCTTTTTACCAGTTTACTTCTGTATCTTTACTAAGACTTATTAAATTAGGTTAAAAACCAAGTGTCCAGATTTCCAGGTAAAAAATAGTCATAATTGTCAGAAAGTAAAAGTGGACATGAATTAGATATTGACTTGTATGAGGCCATTTGCTGGAAATATTGTTCACAGCATGGCAAATACCAAACACTCTGAGTTATTTTAAAGTTGAAAACTTGAAAATTTTTGTTCTTAAGTTTCATCTCAAAAAACAATAAACAAACAAACAAAACAAAAAACCAACCAACCAAACAAAAAAAACTCCAAAAAGACAGCTTTGTCGAGAACATTTTAATGTTGAATCATTTGAACAGCTGGAGGCAATAAATGCAAATTCAAAAAAACAAAAAACAAGAAAGGAAAGGAAAGGAAAAATCGAAACGCTTCCCGCCAAGTCCAAATGCTGTAAATCATGAAAGGCTCTCCAGTGCTTCGTGCTGTTTGGATGCAACCCAGGTGTTGTAGAGGTGTTTTGGGTTATCAGCCAAGATTTCCCCGTCTTCTGGTGCAGACGCTAGTGTTTTAGAGGCGCGGAGCCCCTCAGCTTTGCGGGCTGATGCTAAGAGCCACACTCCTGCAGTCCCCCCTAGGGGTGAGATGGCCTCGTGGGTCACCTGCTCGAGGAGCATTGCGGGTGTCCTGAGGGACGCGGTGCCCACGGGCAAGTCCCCGCTCGCACCTGAGCGCGTCGCGGCGTGTGTCTGGATGGACGGTGCCGCTCCGCGGTGCAGCTCCGGCACTGCACGCTCCGAGGGGGGAACCCGACACCAGCAGCCTCCCCGGCTCCAGACAAAGGGAACGAGCCAAGGGCTGGAGGATGAAATGACCGACGCGTCTCTGGACAGGGGGTTCAGCATGGCCGGGCTCACACGCTGAGTCGAGTCCAGCCCTGGGAGGTGCCAAGGGCTGGGACCGGTCTTGTTTCTTGGGTCTCGTTTCTTACCACAGCAATCTCAGCACAATTGGGCCTGAGACTGCACCATCCAAAAATCCAGGCCTCCGCAGGAGTCAACCAAAAAAATAATCTCCCAAGCAGTGAGGACCCTGTGGTACAGAGAATCTCAGTGTGCTAAGAACGAGGAGAAATGAAATGAAAATTCCTCCCTCTCTCTCTCTTTTTTTCTCTCTTTTTTTTTTTTTAATTTTGCCAGATGACGCAAGGCTTCTGAATGAGGATGTTTATACGAACCCTTGTTTTGTAAATCAGGGACTAGCAGACCTCTGTGTTACACTGCAGCTGGTATTGACAGTGGATATTTGAGGAGGTATTTCAGTAAGAGATAACAAGGGCCAGAGACATGGAGACTCAGCTCAAGCTTTCCTAGAGGATTTGGGCAGAGAAGTCCCCCCCTCCTGCCCCATGTGTCCCTTACCTGTCTCCTTTGTGCCCCCTCCGCTGCTGCCGGCACGCTGGAGCGGTGCCCGGCACACAGGGACATCCATCCAACCGCTGCCATCACGCAGATGAGAACAGCAATAACGCTAACAGATGGCAGGTCTGAAGGGGAGCCGCTGCCACCGATGCAGGCTGGAGGACAAGCATTCCTGCTCTGGCAGCTGGAACAACGGTAGCGCAAATGAAACATGAACAATTTCCTCCCCGCCAGCAAAGAAAATAGCTCCAGGGAGAAGCCAGGGAGAATAATTGCCAGCCGCCTCTAGGTATCATGGGAACAGAGGCCGTTCAGTAATCCTGGCGTAAACAACGGCTTCTTATTTTTCGTACAGAATGAAGCCCAACAAAGCTAAAAGCGGGAAATGCACAATTGCTGAATCAGCTGCCCCGGTGCCCACCTCCTTCTGACCTTTCCTTGAAAATGACTGCAGTGAGGCACGCAGGAGTCACACTGTCACCGAAACGGGCTGGTAGCAGAGGGTGACTCTCTTGTCACAGTGCGATGCAGACAGGACAAATGCTTCACATTCTTGCTGCTCTCTGCTCTGCAGAAGATGCTGCTCATTGCTGCAGTGAAATTCCTCCCAGCTTCTCTCTCGGGACCCAGTGAGGTCTCTCTGTCTGTCTTCAGCTGCTTTTATTCTTTTAGCCACAGTTAAAACATGCTGCAGCCTTGCAACATGTACCACAAGCCCGAGAGTGTGCCCCCAAAAGCTTAGGTAACAGGGAGCAGGGCTGATCCTGGCTCTCACAACAATGCAAACAGACATCTTCACTGACACCTGAAGAGGTAGGCCAAAGCAGAAGCCCTGTAAACCTCAATAAAGTCAAAATCCTGTAAACACTGGGATACATTCATGATAAAACGTCCATGAACGGTGCTATTTAGTTCAGTGGGACTGCTCTTCATGGAGGGAACTGTGTCAGGCTACCAGAACAGCCGCACTCTGCTAGGGCAAGCCTGTCGCACCCAGGCTTTCCAACAGCAGTTAATTATGGATGCAAAGGGAACAATAAAACAATAGAGCAGACATACCTCCGTGATAGGTTTTCCTAGTTTCCAGTAACATCCTAGCATAGTACTTTGCTTTTTTGGCTAATATAGGGAAGGTCCTTTTACCTCTGGAGGAATTCAGCAGATGCTCCTGTCCTCGTCCCAGCAGGTACCAGGGCTCTCTCTGAGCAGGGGCTCAGACTCTGCTGTGATCATTTTACGCCACAGCCTTTACCTCACCCAAACTTGTAGATCAGACTGGGTAAGAGGTTTCTCTGAAACAAAGGGTTTGTATATGCATGGTGCCGTAAATATATGGCTACTGGCTTTTCCTATCTGCAGTAACCCACAGAGCAGCACGCCCCTGGATCTGGTATAAGAAAGCTGACAAATACAAAACTGCCATGAACTCACACATTGGAATGAGAACAGATGTTGTGAAAAGAAGAATAAAATAAAATAAAA
>VXAL01001160.1:1425-38899 GCA_013399475.1 Chauna torquata | reverse complement strand
GGGGGAGAAAAAAATTTGCACATTCCTATAACAGCAAATAATAACTAAATGTCTCTGGCATTTCTCAGGGAAAGACCTGAGCACATTTTGCCAGGAAGGCTGTCTGAACGCTAGTGCAGCCTCGTAAGTCTTTGTTTCTGTACATGAGGCCTCAAAACCATGAAGGTCTTGGGCGAGAGCAGAGGTGGGAAGCAGGGCTCTGGCATGCCCTGTGAGCAGCAGCCAGGTTGGGCAGGATTTGAGCACCTCTCCTCCCCGTGCTGGGGTTTGGTTTAGTTTCCACAGCAGCCACGGCGTGATTTTTTCCCTTCCCCAGAACCTGTATTCCACAACTGCAGAGCAGAGCGATATTCCCCCAGCCCCGGGTCTTTCATTTTCCCCATGCAGCATTTCGCTGCGCTCGAGCGGCTCTGCCTATTTTGCTCTCTTTGGGAGCCGGTTTCGGGAGCAAGGGGAACCCAGGGATGCTGCTCTTGCCTGCCTCTCCCTCTCCCACCGCTCCACAAAAGATGCAGTGTTCCCTGTCCCCAGCTGACTCGTCCTCACCGAGGTCCCCCCTTTTCCTCGCTTGTCTCCAGCAATCAGCTCACGCATGCCTGGCTTTACACAACAGAGCCGGGCTGTGTGCGATCGCCAGGCGCGCGCACAAAGCAGGAACGCTGCCCGCAGAGGAAACGTCAATACGGGAACACCAGGCTATTTACAAAACCTGCCTTTATCCTGCTCAGGGGATGCACAGAGCTGTGAAAACAGCCGTACCTGCTTCTCCTCCCGTCTTGGTTTTACCCACATAGAGGGATCTTCATGTTTCTGTTGTTGCAGAGAAAGGGTTTTTTTTTTTTCTTTTTTTTTTTCGCCAGCACAAAAGAGAGCACAACATGCTCAGAAATAGCATGGTGCAACCACACCGACTATTCTGGGGACTCGTAGGAGGATCTGGGAAGCAAAGCTAATTCGTTTTTTTCACAGCTGATCAGTCTTCGGCACCAGTGCTCCTTTAATTTTAGGCATTCAACATTTGTCTGCTGCAGAACCACCGGACACCAGTTCTGTTCTCATCGATACCATAAAACGTTTTGTCCCCCAGTGTGGAGTCCACAGCAGGGAAGAGGCCAAATCCTCCCCGACACACTGATCTTGGCAGGTTTCCCGAGATACATACGCACAGCACACAGTACACGCGCGCTGATGCTACCTGCGTGCTGGGAGACCCCAAAAAGCACATCTGGGGCTGATGCGCCCCAAGGAGCCCTGCTGACGGGCAGCATCCGCAAGCCTGGGCTCTGCACCATGCTGACACAGTCCCCAGCTTTTAGATTACAGCTGGCACCGGTCCCACCAACGCAGAGGCTGGCAGGCGGAGCTGCAGCTTTCGCTTTTCGGTGCAGGCTAAGCACAGAGGGAGCACAAGGTAAGGAGTCCAGCACAGTGGGGTGCCTCGGCCTCTCGCAGGGGTGTCAGCCCATCCACCTGTGGGAAGAGCACAGCTTGGCACCTGCCCGCACCAATACCTGGTGATACAAATCCCGCTGCTCCTACCGGCTTGTTCCATCACTGTGGGCAACTTCTCTTTGCCTAAGAGGCTTTACTTATTGGCATCAAGATGTTTTCTCACCACTCGGAGGTGTTGTTTATGGTCGCTAATATTTCTAAGCACTTTGAGAGAAGTGGTTTCATCTCTACTTTTAGTAATATTATTGGACTGATGTGGTGGAAAAGCCTCAAAGGCTGCTCTTCATGGCAAGCATGCTAAGATAAATTTGACCACAAAAATCCCATTAATTTCCATATGTCACTGAGTTCTCCAGTCATCTTGGAAGATTCTTTCACTGGAGCACAACATCTGTTCTGGCTCAGAAAGATGGTAGTAAACATCACATCTTAATTAAAACTGTGTATACAGTCGTGGGAGACATACCTAGAAAAAAAGGATCTCAATGGCTCTGCTCCCAGGTGCCGGCAAAAAAATGTCTCTTGCTCTCCTTGTCTTGGTGAATGCTGAGTCTGTCACAGTTAAAACAGAGCTGAGAGGAAATGCAGTAAAAGGACACTGCCCCCTCTTGGCAGAGTGCCCCTTTGCTGCAAGAAAATAGCTTCCACAAACAGCTCAGTAAGAAAGCCCGCCTGGACGTCATTTCAGAGGTAACAGATGCGGGTTACACATTCAGAATGGTTTCTGTAACGTAAGGGATTCGCATTTTACCCTTCTTTTCACTACACTGGAAGAAATCTCTCTCTAAATGTAATGGCTTCTTCCATCCGTGCACGAATCAGAGCAATCTTTATACATCAGTTATTACGATCTCAATCAGGTTCACGGCTTGACCACACTGCAAATGTTTCTCCTTCTCATTTTCCCTTTCTTTCAGATCTTGCAGGAGGACTAACATAATGATTATCTCACTTGAATATGAATACAACAGCTTCAAGAAACTGTTTATAGCATTCAACCCTCATTCGGGTACTGAGAATTTCCCAAAAAGTGGGAACTCTGTTTTAAAACTTTTTTGGTTTGAATGAGACTGAAACCAAATGAGAAACTCCTCAGAGGATGCAGCAGCTTACCCAAAATGTTAAAACATCAGCTTTAGTTGAATTCATTCAAAAAAAGCACCTTTGCAGAGCCCCTCAGGTTCTATCATGATACACATATCAAAAATGAATATTCGGAACATTTAAGTGAGCATATAAGTTTCACTGAGCATCTGCTGAAGGCTTCCATGGTTCCCATGTCCCACCAAGTTCCTCTGAGGCCACACTGCCTGTGAGATCCTCATTGCCAAAACATCTTTTCAGGAGGTAGACTAGGTATTATCCTTCTCTAAATGCATTTGTCTGGCATGTAGATATTCACACCTAAGCCAGGTGGCTTAAACTCCCTTTGTAGCCAGTGGAAAGAAATAGGCCCTTCTGCACGCAATTCATCAGATCTAAACAGCTTAGGGTGAGATGAGTGACACCTGACTTCTCTCCATTGATTATAAAGGAGGTTGTGTTTAACTAAATCAAAGAAAATATCACTATTTCATCTGTCTGAAGTCAAGGAGTCACAGAATACTTTAGCCTAGAAGAGCTCATCTGGTCCAACGCCCCAGAGCTGGATCAAGTTGCTCAGAGCCTTGTCCTGTCGAGTGCTGAAATATCCACAGCTGGAGATTTCACTGCCTCTCTGGGCAACGCCCTCATTGGGGAAAAAAAAAAAAAGAAATACATGCAATCAAATTTTCACATGATACAACTGCTAACTGCAGTTCACTCTGGGTTAGTCTGTCTCCGTCGTTCTCTATAATCCTCCTTCAGGGAAGGCTATAAAGGCAGCAATAAATCCCATCCTTGGTTCCCTGGTCATAGGGCAACAATCATGTGTATTCTTTGAGACCTCAGCAGAGCCCAGGATGTTTCAGATTAGGTATTCCATACTCAAATGCTGAGACCTTCCAGAGAAGCTTTCTTTTCTATCAGAAAATTTATATCCAGCACTAGTGCTGAAGTGGGAAGACTTAGCCTAGGCCACTAATTTATTTTCTATTTTGGGTTCATCCTTCCTTTGATGGCTGAGCTGGATTTACACCTCTTCATATAATCCAATGCTGGTACAAGCATGTGTTTTGCTGTTGGAGGCATAGCAAAAACGCTGTCCCACAATCCAGGACATAGCTCATTCCTTGTAGATCTTTCAGCCTGCATAAAGCACAGCACAACGGAGAGCAAAGCAGATAGGAAGAGCACATAGGTCACAACTGCAAGGCTATGTGACTGTGTAATGAACCCTGCGAATGTACTCATTGGTTTTAAGTTACAGATTGTTTTGATTAGTTCCATTTTTATTCCTCTTGTTCTAGAAGATTTGTGATCTGCTTGCTGTTTTAAAGAAAATTAGCAAACAAATCAAAACAATGCAAAACTCATCCTATTTTATTCCTGTTTCTGTTAGGTAACTTAGAATGAAAGTATAAGTCAGCACTACAAGATAAATATGAAAAAGCAGATGTTCAATCAATTCATTTTGTTATGAACAGTGTTGACATAAATGCTAAGCATAATTAAGAGTTCATTCTGGAGCCATCATGCTTTTGCTGATGGCAAATGAATGATGGCATAGACTCACACGCAGGAAAGTCCAGAATTGCAAAAATGAAGTGGATAGAATTAATAAAAAATTCAGAAGCTGGGTGATTTGTGTCCTTGTGAAAGCCTACACAGATAATTTCATAACGCTTTATTTTAAAAAGAAAATATGAGCTGCATAAATATGTAAATGAGACATACAAGAATGAGCAAGCAAGAGAAATATTATTGCTATGCGCCCGGCTGGCCTGATATATACGTACATATACATAAATATATATTAACAACAACAAAAAAAAGCTTGAAGACATACATGGCTCATGTGCATTTTTAAACATAGATGCATAGCTGCAAATGTGTGCCTATGCATGTAAATAAGTGATAAAAGTATGGATGGAAGTATCTGCATTCAAGTTAGTTGGCACCTCTATTCAAAGAGCAGAGAAATCTGTGTTTTCATAGAATCATAGAATCACAGAGTTATAGAATGGCTTGGGTTGAAAGGGACCTTAAAGATCATCCAGTTCCAAACCTCCTGCCACGGGGGTTTGGTTCTGCATCTTTTTTATAAGCCCCCTTCAAGTACTGAAAGGCCACAATGAGGTCTCCCCGGAGCCTTATCTTCTCCAGGCTGAACATTCTCAGCTCTGTCAGCCTTTCTTCACAGCGGAGGTGCTCCAGCCTTCTGATCATCTTTGCGGCCCTCCTCTGGACCACATCCTTCTTGTGCTGGGGGCTCCAGACCTGGTTGCAGTACTCCAGGTGGGGCCTCATGAGGGCAGAGCAGAGGGGGGCAATCACCTCCCTCGACCTGCTGCACACGTCTTTGTTGATGCAGCCCAGGACGCAGTTGGCATTCTGGGCTACAAGTGCACACTGCCAGCTGATGTTTACCTCTTCATCCACCAGAACCCCCAAGTCCTTCTCCATGGGGCTGCTCTCAATGGGTTCTTCTCCCAGCCTGTACTCATGTCTGGGATTGCCCCAACCTAAGTGCAGCACCTTGCACTTGGACTTATTGAACCAATGAATTCACATGGGCCCACTTCTCAAGCCTGTCCAGGTCCCTTTGGATGGCATCCCTCCCTTCTGTTGTATCGACTGCACCACACAGCTTGGTATCACCTGTAAACTTACTGAGGGTGCGCTCAATCCCACTGTCTGTGTCATTGATAAAGATATTAGACAGCACTGGTCCCAAGACAGGCCCCTGAGGGACACCACTCATCACCGGCCTCCACCTGGACACAGAGCCATTGACCACAACTCTCTGGGTGCAGCCTTCAAACCAATTTGTTATCAATTGAATGGTCCACCCTTCAAATCCATCTCTCTCCAATTTGGAGACCAGGATGTGATGTGAGACCGTGTCAAAGGCCTTACAGAATTCCGGGTAGATGACATCGGTTGGTCTTCCCTCATCAGCTGATGCAGTTACTCCATCATAGAAGGCCACCAGATTGGTCAGGCACAATTTGCCCTTGGTGAAGCCATGTTGGCTGTCCCGGATCACCTCCTTGTCTTGCATGGGCCTTAACATAGCTTCCAGGAGGATCTGCTCCATGATCTTCCCAGGCACAGAGGTGAGGCTCACCAGTCTGTAGTTCCCCAGGTCTTCCTTTCTACCTTTTTTAAAAATAAAAGTGATGTTTCCCTTTTTCCAGTCACCAGGGACTTTGCCTGACTGCCATGACTTTTCAAATATGATGGACAGTGGCTTGGCAACTGCATCAGCCAGTTCCCTCAGGACCCTTTGATGCATGGCATCAGGCCCCATAGACTTGTGCCTGCTCAGTTTCATCAAGTGGTCTCGAACCCGCTCTTCGCTTACAGTGGGAGGGACTTTGCTCCCCCAGCCCCTTCCTAGAGGTTCTGGGACTCGAGAGATGTGGGAAGCCTGACTGCCAGTGAAGACTGAGGCAAAGAACTTGATGAGTACCTCAGCCTTCTCCATGTCTGTTGTTATCAGTTCTCCCTTTTCATTTATCAGAGGGGTACACTCTCCTTGGCCTTTCTTTTCTGACCAATGTACCTACAGAATTCCTTCTTGTTATTCTTTGCATCCCGTACCTACAGAATTCCTTCTTGTTATTCTTTGCATCCCTTGCCAAGCTCAGTTCTGTCTGTGCCTTGGCTTTCCTGATCCCATCCCTGCGCATCCAGATGGCATCTCTACACTCTTCCCAGGCCACATGTCCCTGCTTCCACTGCCTGTGCATTTCCTTCTTGCACCTGAGTTTGACCAGCAGGTCCTTGCTGAGCCATGCCGGTTTCCTGTCTTTCCTGCTTGATTTCCTGCACGTGGGGATGGAGAGGATTTTCCATGATTTCTAAGTTAAATTGAAGAAACTTTTTTCCTGGACTTGTCTGCATATTTTCAAGCACAAAACTAACTCTTCAGAGATACTGGAGACCTTCAACTTCATTGCTATGTTTCACATTTTCTGCCAATAATTTTATGCTCAATCTTGAAGTATTTCACATGTGAAACTCTCTTATACTGATCTTGCCACCATATTCTTCCACAACAGTATTAATGCTTGTTTTCATTCAGGATTCATTTATCGTATCAAGAAATTATGTTATTTAATATGTGGGCCTCTTGAAGAAGTCCTCTTGCAGACTGATGGAATTCAGGTTTTCCAGGTCTTGCTCACAGCACTCCCTTCAAAATCCGGATCTAGTTCCCAGCGTACTGGCTTGAATTGTACCATCAGCATCACCTGTGACAACCTGTACCATCTCCGTTTATACCAGATATGCTGAAAAACTGAGAAATTAATACTACATAATGGAGAATGAAGACTGCAATGCACATCATTAAAGAAAGAAATAATGAGAGGCTATGGGAGATTTCTTCATGATCACTTGCTGGAAAAAAAATTGAAAACTTTGAAAATGTTAAAGAAATGTAATGGGGTGATGTGTTAGAGTTTCTGGTAAGAAAAGATGAGGACTACTGGCAATGCTCAACTGTGATTAAAATCTAGTGATTGTTGCTGTCAATTCTGCAGGCTAAAATGTTAAAACGGGCATTTACAGAGACATTGAAGGACTAATTGGTCTAATTTGTCTTAACAGATATGAACACCGAGGGCATTGTAAAACTGAAATGGAAGAAACATGAAGAGTACTTTAGTTTCAAGCAAGGAAATACACTGAAGCAGAAGCTGAATATTGATCTAGATATGCAGGTGATAGGAAACGAATGAATCTCCTTTCATTAAATTAACAGTATGAAGCAATTTCCCCAGTAGTTCCAGTACAGCAGCCCTAGACATCCTACTATACAACTGATAAATCACTGTAAGCTTTCATCAGATTGTCATCAGTCCCAGTCTATGAATCCACCTGGATTACTTCTGAGGGCAAAAAACAATGTTCAAAAGCGATCTTATTTTGCAAGCATCTAAGTCCTCTCCTTCCCCCATAAGTCACTATCCAAACTAAGGAGGATAATATCCAGAAGCTGGCTTTTGTCTTTTAATCCACACTTCATTTTGCAGCTTGCCCTCCTCTCCTCCTTTTACAGGTCCCTAATGGCCATCAATCTAATTAGATTTCCTAAGGGAAGTAATGAACTCCAATCTTCAGCCAATGCACCAAAGAACTTCAAAGTATACATCCTGTATGACAGCTGAAAGACCAAAGCATGGTTGACTTAATTATAAGGGTTTGCAGTCAAGATGAACTACCAGCCTTTGTTCCAGTATAATTCAAATTTTCCAGTTTAGTAGAACTAGTGCCATACTTGCATCATTTACCATAGGCACCTACAGAAGGGGTCACACTGAGTCTCTGTTTCCTGTAGAAAGATGTGGGTTTGAACAAGCTTGGGTACCTTAACAGAGTGTGTGCTGCCCTCCAAGTTTGACCAGGTTACTTCTCCCCTGCTACTCTTTTAGCATCAAGTGTGGTACCAATGGTCTCTTACACATCTTGCATTAAGATGAAGCTCCACAGGGAGGGAGAAGGGAAATGGCCCTTTACACCCTGTGGCCTTTATGGTCTTTGCAAACCCATAGAGGAACAAGGCGCAGCATTGCCTTTCTTCTGTGAGGTCCTCATGCCACCATTAGGCTTTTGGCCAACAGTACTCCGCCCTCCTCCTGTTTCTACGTGAGCTGTTGCACTCTCTAGAAACAAAGTGAATTTTCCACTCCAAATTACCTGGGATTATTTGTTCACTTCGATTTTTAAACATACACTCTTTGGTAATACTTCTGCTCTTTATATTCTTATTTTCACAAGCTTTATTCATTTTTTCTTGGCATTTATTCTCTTAACAAGAGAATTTTGAACTTGTGTCCGTAACCACACTTTCGGTTCCCAAGCAGCTGTAGATGGAGAAAGGTAATTCACAGTCCTCCAGACAAAGAACTAATCTGATCAATCACAGCTGCTCAGTAAGTTCAAAACACAAACAATGACCTCCATGAAACATTTGCTTGTGATCCACCCTCAAGGCTGAAAATTACTGCCCTATGCTTCCATGAAAATTGCAATCTGCAAACAGGAGAAAAAATAGTATAGCAATTTCAAATTGTTCCCCCTGTTCACTTGATAAATAAATAAGAATAAAAATGCTGCTTCCCACAGTGGATAAGGCAGGAAGTAGGAAAGAGTCCAAAATTTCCTGAGATGGTCTGTAGAAACTGCATACTCTGACAGAATTTGAGAACAAAATGGCCAAAGTTGTTTTTGCTTTGTTCATTAAACCAGAAGATTTCTGAAAAGAGTAACTCAGAACGTAATTACTACATTATTGCAACAACACTGATTTTCACTTAAACAAAGAGCCTCACCTATGGCTGGAAATTTTGACTACTTACATAATAAATTTTTATAGTATGCTTCTTGCTAGAACAAAAATGTGTCCTGACATTCCTAAAAACGTGCACTTCACACAGCAAGCCTTCTAACAGCTGCTGGAGCAAGTCTAAAAACGTGAAAAGACATTGCAGTGTCCAGGGTTAGACAGGTATGGCTTTTGAGAGGCATGAGGTTCACAAGCTTTTGCAATGCAGTTCCCAAACCAATTTTATGACCCAAAACTCATAGAAGAGTGCTGTTTTTTTTTTTTCACTGCAGATGTTGCGCTATTGGGGTGCCCTATGGCAGATCCAACTGTAAACTCACCTGCAGACGCCACCCAAAGAAATCTTATACAAAGCCATGGGATTTCCATTCTTCAGGTGTCTCCTAGAAATTTCTCCCTCTCTTTTCTCAGCTTTGAGAGTATCTGGTATGTGTCTCATGGCTCTGAAATTTTGGAATGGTGCCTGCAGTGCCTGGAAGTTTCGCACAACCCTCCAGGTGTCATGGTTTGTAAGTCTTACATATCTGGAATCGAATACAAGAGGATCCCCTCAGACCTTCATGCTGTATCCGGAGAATTTCCCATTTTGTGAGCTATGCTAATGGCATTACTGCCTCTACTAGCAGCATTGCCCACACAGAAGAATAAAAGCACTGCAAATTCACAGGTTAGAAGTTTCTCCTTAACACTTTCTTGAGAGAAGTGGGGTTAAAACAGAATATTCAGCTGACCACCCTGAATGTTGAAGATCCACCAGTATCAAAAAATCGGAACCTCTCCCCAATAGCTAGCTATGATCAAGGACACTAGAAATTTCTGTTGCTCCAAAAGAACTAGTAGTCAAGATGCTGGGTAACTTTCCATTGGGCAGACTAGAACAAAATATACAATAGGTACTATGCAAAAAATCTACTTTGATCTATTCCATGGGTTTCTAGCAGAACCCAAAAGAGTTGATACATTCTTCTTGTTCTGCATCCCCTCAGCCCTGCAGCCTTGCCCAGAGTCTTAGGTGGCTACCATGTATTTAAGGAATAACTTCACCATATTTAGCACCCTTCTCCGCTTTGCCCTCCCATGACTGACTAGGTCCTGGCTCTGCCCTGTCCACTGTGAGCTGACTTCTGCCATGGACAGATTAGTATGGCTGAAAGTAGAAATGGTAAGTATTCACAGAGGAGAGCATTTCTCCCTTTTAGTCAAGATGTTCAGATGGGGCCCCATAGCGGCAGGGAGCCTGGACTTCTAAGCAAGAAATTTGGGATTTGCTCCATAAAAAACAAGAAAAGATTCTTCAAAAATCTTAAACTCTCAGCTCTTGAGCCAAACATACCTCACACCATTTATTCTCACAGCTAGCGTCAGAGAAATATTATGATAGAAAATCTTCCAAGTCTGCAGAATTGGGCTGTTAGCCAAGCTGAATGAAATTTCAAAAAGCAGCTTCTCTTCCGTATCTTCAGTCCAGAAGGACAGCTGCAGTGGGTGAGGACAGATCTGCCCATCATTGCAATCATTCTGGACCTAGCAAGGTCCCAGAGTCCTGCACATAGATAATACGTGCAGTGGTCACTCTCTGCTTCCCACAATTAACTGTGGTCCTCCCCCTGCTTGCATAGATTGGAAGCTTATAAGTGCATGGTACGCCTATGTAGGGTTTAAATTAGGGGGGAAGAGAGAGGAGAACTGGGACATGTCCATAAGCACTCAATAGTCCAACCTTGCCATGTTCTGGGGAAAAATCCTGACTACACAAAGACGCTTTGATAGCTTTTGCAACTGTGGCAAATAGCTACGCATAGGAAGAAGCTTGGCAGCACTACTCTCTGCTTCTTACAATATGGTGAGGGGGGGGCACATTTCCACTTGGATGAACTCTTCTTGCACTACATCTCTAATGCACAGGCATAGAAATGTCTTCATGGTCATGATGCCGTCTTTTTCTGTCTCTTCTATCCAACAGTGTCTCACCATGGATATCTGTTTCAGGCTAGCTGCATCCCAAGGCAGATTTTTGTTCCCCGCTTCTGTTTGTTTATAACAGCCTCCAAGACTGCTGCAGAGCCAAGGAATGACTGGCTGTTTTCTCATTCTCAAATATTGGCTTGGAAGAAATGGGTTCATCATTAGCTCGAGCACTCTTTAACTCACTTGCTAAAAGGAATGCTGCTGTGTCCCTGCTTTCTGCTATCAATTTTAACAGCAGGCTCAGAACATCACCCTTTTCTTCCAGCCTCATCCAGCTAGATGGGGATAAATCAGTATGTACAAAGGCATCCCATTCTGATGCAAATATAATTCAAGGGATGAATATTCACTCTCGCACACTGAAGATTTATTTCTTTTTCACTGTAGAAACTGGGAAATTATTTCCGTATCTTAATTTCCTTGTGTAAGCTTTCCAATATTAGGTTATAAAAAAGCTTTTGCTAAAGTTAAAAATGTTCTCTTACTATAAATCTTGTGTCAGCCTCAAAAATACCAACTATTTTTCACTTGCTGAGTTGAGCCTCCTTCATGAAGATTGCTTCTGGAACAATGTGACAGATTATGAGTTATGGCAAGGAAGCCTAAAATAAATTCTAATTGAAGTGCAATAGACTATGACTCTTTTGAACAAGAAGGAATAGAGGGAGGCCAAGGTTATTCAATTAAGGCTGTTTCAAGCTTTTTTTGTACTGAGAAGCACAACTTTGCTAGCCTAACAGAAAAAAAAAAAAAACAAAAAACAAAAAACAGTCCCTCAGCAAAGTTCAAATGTCACTCTCCTTCTAAGAGAAAATGCAAGTGAAAATTGATTATTGCTAAATTGACATTAATAGGGCAGAATATGGAGAATTAAGAGCTGTAAGAATCATCTTATGCAAGACTAATGGATTTAAATATCATAGCTAAACATTTACCAAAGGGAACATAACAATCTATGAAGGAAATGTTTTCTCAAGAAATAAGAGGATTGGCTCATGCGCATAGATACACATAAATAGTAGAGCGAGCTCTGTAGAAGGCAGGCTCTCTCTTTTCAGCACAAATTGAGATCTCAACATTTGTTATAATTTGCAATGGCACATCTTCAGCTTTAAATGTTCTATTTCAGCCTGCTTTTAATATTCAAAACAGGAAATGAAAAGTTGTTCTGAAAGACAGATGGAAACATGTCATTCTAAAGATGATGAAACTAGCCATCAGCTTTGTTTGAATCTTTACCCTTTGTCCTACAAGAACATTTTAGCCAGAGCAGTGTAATCTCCCCATTTTGCAGGGCCTGCATTTTCTGATAGAAGACTTTCATATTAAATACTAATATTAATTAATGAAGGGATTTCAGCTGAATTTTGCAGTTACTGGCCAATTAGTCAGTCTTCTCTTAGGAAGCCATTCTTAAAGGAAATTACAGAAATCCCATTTTCAAATATAATTGTTCACTGCACAAGTCACTAAAACCCAATCCATGTTGCTCTGATGAAGACAAGTACTAGATAAGGAGAGTGTGCAAAGTTTTCTTTAGCTTTAGCTTTCACAGTCTCATGAAGAGCTTTCACAGTCTCTACTGATTTACAGCCCCTAAAATCTCAACTAAATGTGGGGCTAGTCAGGAGATTTTTCAGGAATATCTCACCATCGTGGCACAATATTTTTTTCACAATGTTGTTTATGCTAGTACCAAGACAGGCTGAAGAAATGCTGCAACACAAATGTCACTATCAATCCTACATCTGTGTTTCAGCCATTGTTAGCACAAGGTTACACGAGCCGGGATGTTTCAGAGATGGGAAAACCTAATCAAGGTTCCAGCCTAATTAAGGGAACTGAGGAAGGCTTAAGCATCGACTGTGGCAAGAAATGTCCACACACCTAGAGGAGCCTCTCTAACTTACTTCTTGCTCTGCTCACCTTTCATGTTCTGAAAGCTTTCTTATGGCAATGATATAAAGCAGAAAGCAGAGATTCAGAATAAAATTGTCTGCATAACCTTGTTTTATTTAAGACCAATCTTATGAAGCACCTATTAAAAGCACCTATTAAAACGTACTAAAAAGGCTTAAGCCACCTGTCACAACTTGGTTTTTATAACGGAGTTTTTTGTGATTCATTCTTGTGCAGGAAAATTAAGCTCACAGCTTTCAAACAAAGAAAACCAAAGCAGTACAGAAATGTTTTGCTTTAGCAGTGACATGCGCTTGAATATTCCTTTAGGACAGAGCTCAGTGCCTCAAAGAGAAATGCAAAGATACTTATATCAGATAGGTAGGGCTTTCTGTAGTTGCCATTGATAAAATCACTTTAAGCTGAAACATCTGACCAAAACCATAAATCACTGTCTAAAAACATTACATCGCATGAGAACAAGTGAAATTATACATCTTGAAATGCAAACATTGCTTTTAGCCTCCCTTATAAAATGCTTATTCAGTTCTATGGTAGGCACACCCCAAATTTTTATGTTACAACCTATTTCAGATGTTTAGATGAAAAGGCAACACCAGAAAAACAAATATAGTTATTAACAGTGAATCACATTAGCACAAGAACAGAGGAAACAAGCCCTTAGATAAAATTGTGAAAATGAACTCTTGTAGTTTGGTGGCATATTGATTTTGTCTCAGATCTCTTTTCTGTTGCAGGAATCAAATGGAAATCCATGCCGTGTCCTTGCTCCCATGATTGTCAGAATCCAGGTTGCCCTGGAGACATGATGTCACATTTGCAGAAGGGGAGTAGACAGACCTCAGCCCTGCTCTCCTCCAGGGACCGCGCTGCTGAAATTCTTCTGTGGGCCTCCTTTGACCCCCAAGAGCTTGCAGACAAAGAGAGGCAGCAAGTATTTGTAACATGAGATGCTACTGTAAATTAAACACTTACTAATGACAGATCAGAGGGATGACTAAAAAGCTAGCTTCCTATTTCTCTGCGTGCCTTTGGAAAACATAATATTTTTTAGCAGTATGGCCACAGGCACTGTGTATTTAAAGCAAGCAGACCAGCAAAATCTCTTGGTCTTATGAAAAGGTGTGATACTAGATAGCAATTACTAGCATCTGGGATATAAAAATATACCCAATTAAACAGTTCTCAAATCTACATACATTTTAACTGAATCGTTCATCTGGAAACACTGGATAGTATCTGCTGGAAATGGAAAGTAGAACAAGTCAGCCTTACAGGCTGAGCTTGCAGTCCATCTGTGGAGGTATGTAAATCCCTCAGCAGGTCAATACATTATTTCCTCTGTCACGTATAGGATTTACTGCTCCCGTCACTGCAATGTCCTGTTAAATTATTGCACAGGAGGTTGGAGTTCAGAGAGGACTTCGGTACTCTGAGAACAAAAGCCTAGCACACATGACATCAGTGCGCACACATGCACACACACACAGAGCCTCGGGACAGATGAGAGCAGCTCATCTCCCTCTTTGTATCACCCGGCAGCAAATTGAGCATGGAGTGGAAATGAGGACAGCAATGAGGGAATCTAGGAATATTGACTTCTTTGCCATATAGGCTGGAAATTGGGAGCTCCTGTGGAAACCTCGAAAATGAGAATGAGTTAGAGAAAGATCCTGTACTGAAGAAAAAAAGTTTCACGCTGCTGTTAAAAGAAAAAAAAGGCACATGAATACAAATGAAAGCAACAATTGTACTGCTCTGCACAAAATGGATTCTTCCTCCAGCACCCTGTGGCTGGACCCATAGCCCTTGCAGGGCAATTATAAGTGGTGCTAGATGGAAAGACAGCAATGGACAAGAGATAAGCACGAGGAAAACAAGGAGGAAGGCAAAAAAGACCACTTTGCAAACTAGGTTATCGCTGGGGAAAGGAAACATCTTCCTGTAATTAAATGCTTGCAATTTAGTGATGATGTATTCTTTTTTTTTTTGATACATTTTTTGTGAGTTGAGATGTGCCCAAATATTCTGCTGAAGGCCCAGCCCCATGGCTTCTGAGTTGGCTGTCACTCACAAGCAGAGCCATCAAATGCAGAACCTGCACCAAGCAGCTGTCCATCCCCCAGCCTGTCTCCACGGATTGTCAGTAGAAAGAGATGAGCTGTCACTGATGGACCTAACCTCTATAAATTTACTAAAGACATTTTTAACCTAACTCCCTTTATATATTTTGCCTTTGCCATACCTGTGGCGATAAATTCCACAGTTTGGGGAAACATTTCACTAATTAGCTCAGGCTCAGATCTGTGCCTCTGCAGTTGTACACTGCTTCCCCAGGCACTGGAACCAGAACTGTGGTGGAGCTGCACCGTTCTACTGGAACAGAGAAAAAAGTCTTTCTTATACTTATTTTATACATTTCATTTTGATTTATAAATGTAAATGAAGAGACCCATATTCAGAATTGACAATGGCAACAAATGCAATAATATCTACCAAAACCAGTATTCCATGTGATCATCTACTTGTGCTCTCCTCAGGGCAAACCGCAATCATAATTAATAATGTTATTTAACAACTTAATAATGGGGCAGAGGCAGCTAATAAATTAATGGGTGAGGTTAATGAATGGGATCTGGTCATTAGGTAGGCGCAGCTGAACAATTTATGAAGCATTTTAAGAGCTTCCCCAGAGGTAGTGAATCAGGGCTGATCTGCTTGGGTCCTTTAGTGAGCAACAGTAATAACAAGTAAGTAAATAAAATTTCCACATACAGATGCAAAACAGCCTTTTCTCCTTTTTATCATGACCTTCCTCTAAGCTTTATTTTTTTATATACCAGAACTAAAATGTTCTTGTAGCAACTTTTCAAATAAACTCTCTGTATGATATAGAGCCTAACCTGTTTGGGAGCTCAATATTATCATGATTTTCTTATTGGTCCTGGAGTTCTCCACCTCAGTAATCCATATACAAAAGCCTGCTTCCTGTCTTGACAGGTTTACAGTCTAGGTAATTCAGTGTTAAAGAACTAATAATCAGCAACGACTGTGGTAACAATTTGTCTTCTAAAAGGTAAAGCCTGTGGTGTTTCTGCTCATTCCCACATGCTCTCCAGCTTGTGTAGTCCTACTGTGACCTGTAAATGGTATTTTTCTAAACAGAAAAGGTCTGTGCTGTTGTTCCTGAGCAGGTAGGAACAAGCCAGGGCTCACTATCTGTATCAAGTTACTGTGACTTACTATACTGTTTGAGCATTTGAACTGTGGTAACTAGCATGGCTGCAAGGTCTTTTTACTTACTGCAAAGTAGAATGCATTAGTTTAAAACCATCTTTGAGGTGAGCTGGGCTAACAACAGGCACATGGGCATCTATGGTGCTTCAGCTGTCGAGCAGTACCTTGCAGAGCTGAGTACCTCAGCTGCTTTTGATAGCACACTCTTGATCCACCAGGGAAAGTCATCAGAGCTTTAGGTGCAGCAGCTGAAGGCTGTGTGGTGCTACTGCCCCCATGCCAGCAACAGCAGAAGGGAAGATGCCCTACTCACTCCAAGCTATGTCAATTAGTGCCCATAAAGTGGTTCACGCTAGGACACCAGGGCAAAGAGGTAGAACTGAAAGGTGAAAGTAGGTTGTTATTCTTTAACCCAGTGCAGCAAGACATACCTTTCAGTGTTCATATAATTACATTATCCTACGCTTGGAATAAGTTGATAATACACATGCATATATACACATAATACATATACATGCCATACACACCATGAGCAGTAACATGCTTGGCAGCATTAAGCTGCAGAGCGTGGTCCCTGCCGGGCCTCAAACATTCAGTTTGAACCTAGCTGTGAACACCACTACAGTGAAATTACAAACAGAAACCAAGAATGATGAAAGCAATGGTGAGGTTTTTAAAAGGTAACTGAAAGTGTAAGAATTTATATTCTGAAGGACTGCAGTACTACAGCAGGAGAGGAATAATGTTTCTAAAGAAGAAGTAGGAGAGTTGAAAGAAATATTTTTTGGTAGATGGTTAGAGTCAGAGGGTAACATACTCGGAACCAGGTCCTTCTCTGACAAATACCATTCACAAGTAAAAGAAAGGTTTTTAACAAGTGTTCTTCTAGAGGACATGGAAAATTTTAATTTTGTCAGCTTTGAATCACAACCCAATGAAATGAAAAAGATTATTCTTCAAGCACAGATATCACACTAACTTGGCAGATGATTACATAGACAAAGTGCTATACTGTACAGTGCTTTGCAAAATGCTGTTTGAAAACCCAGATAGGCATTGCAGCCACAGGTTGAAGTGGAGTGTTAGCCAGCACTGACCTCTAGTGGACAAAAACAGTCTAGAATTGGTAAAGCCCGTTGAATTGAAAACAGAAAATAACTTACACAGTCAGTTCTTCCAAAACTTGTGCTTAGGAACTCTGAAAGCTACAGTCAGTGCACTATTAGATTTGAAAACAATGAACCTAACTATTAGGAAGGTCTCACTGTCTGTGTGTCAAGAACTATCACACAGAATCACAGAAACACAGAATAGTTTGGGTTGGAAGGGACCTTAAAGATCATCTAGTTCCAGTGCCCCTGCCATGGGCAGGGACAGCTTCCACTACACCAGGTTAGTCAAAGCCCCATCCAGCCTGGCCTTGCAACATCTACAGGCAAATATTCTAAGGCCATGAGAAAACAGTGCACACTTTGAATTTGCTAGCAATACAAATACGTCAGCTATTGGTCAGTAAAATTAACTGAGGCTAAACTAACAGAAGCTAAATTCGCTCCCCTTTTTAGATATTTATTAAATTACTGGGTACTGTGGAAACTGTCTCAACAGACATTAACAAAGCACAAATGACAAAGAAAAAATCCTAAGGAAACATGAACATACATTTCATATTGTATGGAGTCTTAGTCTTCTTACAATCAAAAAACATTCAAATGAACATTCATATGTTTTCAGTGTCTGCCCCAAAGGACCTTGCTTGCTTCTCACTTTCTAGTTATTTTTTTAAGTGCTTTGGGACTCTTCTTTAAACTAATCCAAACAAAAACAATCCCAGGCATATAATTTTGTAAGGCTAACCTTCAGATGAAACTACCACTGTTGGGTGTACCAAAGAGTTAATGTGTGATACAGGTTTCCTTTCCTTTATCAGTAATGTCATCCAGAAGCTAACGAAGACTTTGGGGTTTTGGGGCTCTCACTACCTTAAGACAGTGAGGTTTATGTGAAATATTTGGTCAAGAAGGCAAGACAATGGGAGCTTGCATCTGGCATTGTAAAGTGCTTCATTACCATTGTGGGTTGTCCTTGTTTCCTTTGGAACCTGTCTCACACAAGAATTATTGGCTCCATATCCTAGCCATCTCTTCTAGCCTCAGAACGGCAGGGAAGGGAAGAAGCAGGAGAACCTGCGTACTCCCTGTGTACAGACCTGTGTACTCTCCATTGTAAGTCCGCGAAACAAAGGAAGATATTCTACCAGGAGAACAGGGTAACAGGCAATGCACCAGACTTACTGTCTAAATACTATTCCAGAGTAAGAGACACTATCTCAGTTTTTGATTGATATGAAACCAATTTGTGTACCAAAGTCAGTGCCATCACGAAAGTGAGAAAAAAATTTATCAGGGTGGCATGCAGTACAAAAAGTGATATTTTGGTTCTGGTCTGTGACAGAATCATCTTGGATGTTCTCAGGCAGAATCCCACCGCTCTCAAGAAGAATCCTTTGAGAAAGACAAATAGAAAACAATAATTTTTGTACATCTTCACATTCCTATCATTCACACAACACCTCAAGTACCAACTGAACTAATTGTGCCAATACTGTGGTTGGGACTTTTATTTGTTTTTCTTTTTTTCCAACATTATACTAAAATGATTGTTTTTCTGCAACCATTAAAAACACTTAACTTGAATATTTTTCTATAATCCAGAAACTAAAAGTATAATAGTAAAATAATAGTTGAAACCTAGCAAAGGTGAGCTTTCATTCAAAGTATCATTTGTTGATCTGCAAAGTACTAGACAGCACTTTAAGATTGTGAGGACCCTCACCATAATACTGCTGGGTAATACTCTATTTTGATAACTCATGTGGAATTAGCACTACAAGTTCTTTTGCTTTCATCTCTAGTTCAGCACACAAAAAGTGCATGTCATGGAGATGCACTCAGCAGACTTACCGTGTTGCTCTTCTAATATCAATATATGGAGTTGCAGTGTCAAAGTGTCTCACACACTTCGGATCAATTCTGTGAAACTCTTGAGCTGATTCGTGAGGAAGTTTATAGCAGCAAGGTCCTACAGATGGGCCCAGGACCACAAGGATATCTTTCACATTACAGCCATATTCGGATACCATAGCATTTACTGTGGCCATAGAAACTCCTAACAACGTGCCTTTCCATCCTGTGAGAAATGAAAGGTTGAAAAAAATGTCTACATTGTCTGTTTAATTTAATAGTAACTAAAAGTTTGTTATTGTTAAAGGTATAAATGGATACAGTAATTTAAAAAAAAACATATTAACCACTGTCATTTTTTATATGATGATGTGATATGATGATGATATCATCACTTTGTGGAGATGTAAAGTAGAGAGAAGAGTTTGGATAAAGATTCCTGAATTCCTTCTTCCATGTGTCCTAGTTTTGACAACTAGAACATACAGCTCCTCTGATCTTGGAACATTTCAATGGGAATATATCATAATACAAATATGTTACAGTCAGAAACATTTTTATAATATGGTGAAAATGTTTTTACTGTTATTTTAGAAAAAAAGGAGGCTCAAGATTCTAGCCTTAGACTTCACACTTTGGCATTGTTCAGAATAGGTAGAAGAAAGCGCAGCTTTTAGTTCTTGTATCTCAAGCTGAGTCCTAGCAGGTCTTTGCATTGCACGGGGAGTGTCTCATTCTGAAGGATAGGATATCCTAATAACATTTCCTGTGTTTTTCTACATCCAAAGTCTGAGATGACCTTATATATAATTGTCTTTATTTGTATACATAGCAACATGTATTCAAGTTAAACATGAACTGAGGTGGGGCTGGACAGAAAGGAAAGGATTTAGGAAAGAAAACCTATTAGGTAATTGGAAGCCTTGCAAGGACTGTGATGTGGGAATGAGGGCCAAAACTTGGAAGATCGAATTGGGATGACTGGGAGTTCAGGCTAGAGATGGGAGGTATGCTTGCAGAAGGCAGCAGTATGGGTTGGAGGAACAGCGTGGTGGGGTAGGGAAGGCAGGGCGAGATAAATGAAGAGGCAGCAAAGAAAGGAGCAACCACAGACTGAAATATTTTACAGTGTTTAGGTTTGATGTAAAACAGTGTAAAGCTTCAAACTCTTAAAACTTTCAAGAGTGGATAAAATTCTCTCCATCCCTTCTCCCCATAAAAAAACACAACATTCCCCTCCCTCCCTGACAGCCATGGTAGAATTCTCATTCCTTTTAATTTCTCTAACCTAAGCTTGCTGGGCTGGGGAACAACAACTACAACTTTATTGAAGGAAAATCAAAATTTTGATCCTCTTATAATGATTCCCAAATCTACCTTTATTTCAGATAATTTTTTTGAATGCATGAAGAACTTTACGAATTAGGTGGTACTCATCAGTTCTAGGTACTGGTGAAGCTTCCCAACATACAAAGGTGTGTACTAGCATCGAAGTTGAGAAACTCTCAGCCATGCATTCTCCCTGACCTCATAAATGTGGACTTTGTTTTTTTTTTAATAAAACAGTACCGACACGAAAATCTCACCACAATATACATATTCTAGCCTAACAGCTGGGACATAATCTGAAGTCAGACATATCCCCAGGTTGTCCTAACCATCCCTGCTTCAGTTTTATTCTCATTGTTTGTGTCAACCAAATATTTCTTCTGATCCAAAATGATTTTGGGGGGCACTGGTTTTATGGACATTTTTTACATATGAAGTTTGATGGGGCACAGAAAAGATTTATTTGGTTTTGGTTACCAGCTCAGAAGAATAAATGTATAAATACATAAATAATAATATTATAGCTATAAAATCAACAAACTTCTTAGCTTGGGAAACAAACTATTCTCAAGACTAACCTTTTTTTGGCAAGATACAAACTTAACAAGTAAAGGACTAAATCGTTGCATTATCTTTCATTTATTCATTCTCAGTGCACCTTCAGTTGCTAATTTGTACTCCTTTGTCCAAAGTTCCCTTAACAGGGGTTTTGTAGTTATTTTTGATCTCTGTGACTTAAAATTCCTACCAGAATGAGCAGCACCACAGGCTTTTCTGACAGGATCAGCAAACAGCACGGGTATGCAATCAGCACCTGGAGCTGCTATCGTAACACCCTTCTGATCTGTAACTATTCCATCATAGCTTTCAGGCTCTGTCTTTCCCATAATACACACCGCATTAGCATGATCAGTCTGTCAAAACAAAAACAGAATGTGCACAGTGATGAGACAGTAAAAAAACATTCTGAGTAATGCAATTTTTTTTTTTTTTTTGCATGAAACACTCTCTTCTGCACCAACTGCTATGCATGAAAATCAGGCACTCCCTTGTTCAAATGCCATGCAGATGTGTCAGTAGAAAGACGCCAAAGAAGTGTTGTTGTTTGTTTCCTTTTAAGAGAAACTGTGCTGATCATCTATCTGATTATTCTACTCTGTGGTAAGTCAAATGTTAGAATATACTTGGAAGAAACAGTGCTGTTTCTCCATATTGCGCCAAATGGCTGATAGTTTGGATGACTATTCCCACAGATAAACTCCCAGCATGTTTTAACTGCCCTGCTTTTCACAAATTCTTGCTGAGATAAGAATAATGTCTACAGTTTTAGCCAGTGATACATGAAGGAATTTGATCAGTTTACATAAATCCATTGTTTGATAACATACCTTGACTTTGTGAAAAGTCTCTGGGTTAAATCCTGCAGCGTTAGCTAGCCTGCGGAGATTTTCTTTAACAACAGCTTGTGGGTCCCTCCGCTTAGAACTGCTGAAGAGATTGCAGGAGCTTAGAGTTGGTATGTAGGAGATCCCACCTGTCCTTGTGGTGAATCCATGTAGGAAGATATCATCTGACAAGGCAAAAAAGACAACAAACAACTGCTTTCAACACAAGACCAGTCCAAATATTATGTGGCTTTATACTGAAGATAACTGGAATCAGCCAAGCAAGTTGAGTGCTCCTTTACCTCTTATTTAACCCTGGCATATTATTTAATCCTTAAATTGAAGGATTCTAAGTTTCCTTCTTGCTCATAATCATAATCCTCTGAGGTATAGACAGAAGGGTTTGAGCAAGATGGAGTCCTGGCAGATATAGCCTGGCTTTTTGCAAAGTTGTAGTGCAAACCCTAGAGAAGAGGCAACTCACAGAGGAAAAGAAGAGTTGATTTCTAAAGCAACATTCCAAGGTGGCATCTCCTCAGCTTTTCTGGCAAATGAAGTATCAGTTCTCAAGACTTCACAGAATCTTAAACATCTTTCTGAAGTACATTGAAAGGATCAAGAACTTCTAGAACTATTGAAAAATCCTCTGTTTTTACAGTGCAGAGCCTTTATGGCAGCCTCATGCACCAAATGGAATTGCTGTTTTTTTTGGGGGGATGTGAGGGTTTTGCATGGCAAAGCTGAACACTGAAAGAAAGTCCCAGAACTGGTATTTGCTATCTTAATAGCTGACAAAGCTTATTGAAATAATCAGAGTTGAGATTCGAAATATCTTTTATGCAGTGTGATCAAAAGTCACAGGCAAAAACTTGAAGCACAATGAAGACAGATGGCTTTAAGTAACCTGTGTTCCTTTCAGGTTCTGGGTCATTTCAGACACGTTTTTAGAGAAACACAGTTCTAAATTTTTGCAGTAGGAAACCTCTCAGCTTTCCTCTGAATCAAGAGACCCCATAATTACACTGATTGAGAGACATACTGCAGTAAACTGTGTCATGCCATGGCAGGGACACTGAGACATGAGTCTGATTAACCAGACATGTGTGAGGCTGCAGACTGGGGCAAACTCCTGTCTTGCCTTTCCAGAACATGATGGTAACTCTCAAAGTGTGTAATTCCCAGACAGAGGGGAAGAGATATTACTGTTTGCAATAATGCTCTCACTAAACCTAGGCCTCTCTTTCCTCTGATCATGCCCAGGGCTGGAACAAACTTGCAGGTCTTTTACTGCATCTCCATTGACACTTCCCCTCTTATAGACACGACACACTATTACAATACCATACAGAAATATCTGCTGCCTGAACACATCTCCAAATCTTACCCATTCTGCAATTCCCTTGAAGAAATATGCTTAGGAACAGTCTGTGTAAAATCTATTAGCTGGTATCCACTTTACCTGGGATCAGGGAAGATTTGAGGATGGTGAGCTCCCCTTTCAGGCTTGGCAGGCTTTCCAAGTACATCTGAATCTCACTTCGGATTAGCGCCACGTCCTGCATAGAAAGTGTTTGCCCTTCACTCTGAGGTTCAGTTATCTGTAGGTTATTACAATCAGATGCCACCTGTAAATCCTCAAATTCAAACTGGTAGACGGGAGTAAAGAGATGGTCTATATACACTTTCATTAATTCTTTCCTTAAGGTAGGGAGAATAATTTTAATGATGCTTATGTCTTTTTCATCAAGTCTTTGTTTGATGGCGTACAATGCAGCTGCTGTAGTCAGAGCATGTACCACCTCAAGTCTTTTCTTCAGACTCTGGAAATCTCTCAGACCTTGCAGCAAGGAGTCTTGTTCACCCTTCCTTTCACTCTCCTGCATCTGGCAGCACATGACATAAACAAATGGAGCAGGGACAGAAGAGCACTTCTCAATAGTCTCCAGCATGTTGCATAGCAGTCCTTCCATGTTGTTCTGAAAGACGACTGGTAGGTTGAACAGATCAATCAGTACTGCTTCCACCATATTTCAGGCAATTTAAAGATTCCTACAAATAGCCAATTAAAAAAAAAAAAGGCAAGATGACACCATTAGTCCAAACACATAGAGTTATGTTATTAAAGCAATGTATTTAGTGATATTGTGTATATAAGGTGACATAGCAACAATTATTGTCTTAGGATTTCCTCCACTGCATTAAAAGAAAATGAAGAAAAAGTATGGCAGCAAAAGAAAACTACAAGAAATGGGAATTATTTTATATTTATTTAAATTTCTCTACCACCCCACTTACCTCAGTTTTATTCCAGATCAGAGATCATAAAAGGTTAATTCCTAATATTAGATTTATTGATTCAATTAGCTCTCATTAATGTAATGATCTTCTTGACCTCTGACTGTTGGGACCTCCTGTGAGGGGAACCAAACATGGAGGTTTTCCTGCTCTCAGCTTGCTTGGACCAGAGGAGCTTCTAGAACAAGTTTTTTGGAGGCATTTCACACACTTGTTGCTGAGGTGGAGCTAATACCTGACATGCCTCGTGGCAGTACGGGTGTCGGGCTCTGAACACAGCCACATCTTTCCTGCTGACCTTTGCGAGATTTTTTACACTTCTCCCTTTTGCATTACCAAAAGTATCAATTTGCTCATTTCTGACTTCTATATTGAGGCATACATGTTAGGTATAGTTCTTCTTCTCAGGACACACAGGAACTCAGCACAGTATACTGAAACTTTACCTAGTAATGCAAGAAGTACATACAACTAAGTAAAAACAATATAACACTGTGCGCATCCTCCTGTTTCAGTTTCTTCACTGCTAGCTGCACGCTTTGCTCTGAAATCAGGATGCATTGAGATTATTCAAAACCATCCTGTAGTTCACAGCTTGACTTGTGGCTCACAGTGTACTTTCAGTTTTTTGTAGGTTTTTTTTTTCCTTCCTTTTCTGGACTTTATTGATCCAAGCCCCACTAGGCTGCCTGCCTGCGGAAACTTGCCCATCTGTCTCTTCCTCTTTCTGCTATGAGAACATTTTTTACGTATTCCCTTAGAAGCATCTTATTTTCTCTGTCCTTGATAATTCTTCACTGTTTCTAGTGAAAGCCTCCAGAGTTCTGGAACAAGAGACTAGATCCCTTTTCTTTAGGAACCTTGAGCAGATGGTTATCAAGATTTCACAACTAAGCACCGCGATTGATCTGGGAGGAATGTGACTCAGTTTTATTATTAGTGGAAAGACTCCAGAATTGTTTAGATTATTCCTTAACACTGCCATTTCTTTGCACAGGAATGAATTGTGCATGAACACAAATTAATTCCTTTACAGGAACAAACGACTTGAGAGCCTTTCAAGTCTTTGAAATCAATGCTCTGCTACCACAGCTATCTGTATCAGATAATGCCTGCCACTTTTCACCTGTCCTGAGTCCTCATTCTCCTGTAACTACATGCTCTGGCTTCACAATATTTCATTATCTTGCAAAATATACTGCATCTGTGTGTACTTGAGGCCTACCACTATGATGGACTTGGTGTCCTTCCTGGCTTTTATGGTTGACAGTGGACTCTGGCTTCTACAGTCAAATGAGAGGTAAAAGACTCTTCTCATTTTAATGGATTGTTTATTCATAGTAGGTTTTACAGAAAGCATTCTTTATTTTCTTCATAGTTCTTTCCTCCAGACTGGAAGAAAAACACTCCTGACTGAAATTGATGTTTTCCTTTCTGCGAGTTGAACATTTACAAAGATTAATTAGTGACTATCAAAACAGGTGAACTGAAAGTATCAAAATGTGACAGCAGATAAAAGCATCTGCCAAGGAATTTATGACTCTTGATTTTGCTCAGGGTATTATTTACACACAACTGATACCAGATTTTAGAGAAAAACAGACTACTCAGGAAACAATGTCGAAACAGACTCATGTCAAAGATCACGACTTGGGAAAACAGGAGATTTCCTCTCTGATGCTCTCTGTGGGAGGTCAATAAGAAGATGACAAGTCCATGCCTACGTATACCTAATGGCCCCAGCAAATATAGTACAATAGAGGCATGTAGTGGAAAAACAGATTATTGGTCCACTTCAGATATGTCAATGGAGGAAAGTAAGTAGAGTTCATTGTTGTCCTCACACTTCCCCATAAAAATACCACCAAAGAAAGGGTAAAAGGAAAGTGTTTGCTGAGGGAGAGATAACTGCCTGCATTGTTATTAAGTTGTCTATGCATTGCAAAAAGTCCACAGAGGCAATTATTGAGATGTACACACAGAAACAATGGGGCTGATTCACCCTCCTTCCTTCCAGTTTTGCATCACAGAGCCCTACTGAGGTCAGTGGTGTCAGAAGTAAATTTGCTTAGGAGTCATAATAAGACTTCATGACTGCTTTCTAAACCCCCCGGACAAAATCCTTCTCAAAGTATGGGCTTGCCAAGCAAAGCAACATTTCAGCTTACCAGAAATGCATTCACGGTTACTCGGGTTTTAAGCAACAGGCTCAACAGTCCCATGTTCCATGGAAATTCATACTGCACACAACCGCATCAGAAAACATTAAGTGCCTTTATAAAGGAGTCACTCGTTTCAGTACACAGTGTTAAGACAAATACTTGCACAAACTTGAAGCCAAGGCCACCTGTTAGCCCCTTCACTCACCCTCTGAAACTCTGTCTGCACAAAAGTAAAGTAAAAAGATTCTCTGGCACAGACTTTGAGAAAATAAAATGAAAGAAAACAACAACAAGAAGAGAGGAGAGGTAAGGAAGGGATCAAGAGCGAAAAGGAGAAAGGTAAAATGAATATAGAAAAGAAACTGTGACAGAAATAAAACCAAGTGGTAGAGAAGAGACAGCTCAGAAAGACATCTAAAAAGCAACTTTCAAAAAAAAAGAGATGTCCAATTCTGAAAATTCTCTGTTGGTCTAGACAAGATCACTGGCAATTTCCTGCATCTGTGAATCCCACTGGTCACCTTGCCTTACAGAAACGCAGATAACTGACATTGTTTTGGGAAAAGAGAAAAGGAAAGAAATATTTAATATCTGCCAGAGAGAGATGCCCAGAGAAAATAGGCCATTAAAGCAGTCCAACTGCACAAGGATAAGAGCACACTCGCAATAACATTTCAACAACAAAGCAAAAAAAAAAAAGAAAAAAAAAACATAAAAACCTCTTAACTTGGATTAAAATAAAACATTCTGCCTCTCTTAACTTAGGGGTATTTAGGAAAGGTGGAAGAAACAGAAATCAGCACTTACAAAGAAAATATTGAAGTACATGCAGTTTTCATAAGTAAACTCAAAAATTTAAAACACAGGAATTTACTTACAAAGGCAGACAATCCTTTTAACCTCTTGAAAGATAGCATCTGATATCAACACACATTGCTAGCTTTATATATCTCACTTCTTACTGTCAATCTTGCAGCTGATTTGTACAAGATGGAAATTCCTATTCTCCTAAGATGGCAGTGGGAACCTGTATTTCTTCTTTATGATGAGACCCTGCTTAGTTGCCGTCACGATCCACAGGAAATAACAAACTGTACTGAAAGGCACCACCATGATTAAGTGCTAAACCCGGAAGCAGCATTAACCGTGCCATGTAACTCACTGCTGTCATCATACGTGCTAATGCATTAGCTTTGCACAATCTCAGATTCAGAAACGTATAGCATACCAAAGCAGAACAAGAATACAAAGAAGTTAAGGGAAAACCAGTGCAGACCGAAAGTCTCCATCTCTGAGGGACATGTAAGGCGAGGCACGTGTAGTGTCATGTTCCAGTGAAGGATTTGGCAGTCAGTCAAGAAAAAGCACATTCAGATAGGGCTCAGATAGGGGTTACGAGAGGCCAGTCCTCACAGTCACTGCCTGAAACGTGGAAGGCAACTTCTCTTTGGAGCAGTGAGAAATTTCACAGCGCTCAGTAAAAAAGTCCGAGTGTTTTGACAGGACAATGCAACAGTCAAAAGGCAAGTGACGGAATGAGGAATTTGATATCAGGATTTGTCCAAGAATCATATGATAATAAATACATTTTCTCAGCTGTGCTAAAATCATAGTCATAGCAGGTAAGTATATGACAACTTAAGAAACAGACAAAAAAAAAAAAAAAAGAAAAAATATTTTTTCCATGAACAGAGGAATTTGTAAAGTCCAATTTCCTATGAATTGCTCTCCTATGACTCCTGTTCCTCCTTTCCCTTCAACTGCAGCAAGCCTACCATTCTGGCTGGTCCAGAACACATCTTGGGAGTCCCCTGCCATTTCCCCTCCCGTTTTTCCTTCCAGCTTACACTGGTCAAAGGGATGAGAGCTGAACTCTCCTAGCTTTATGTCCCAAAGGGAACTGATGTTGGTATCTTGTCCTTCCTCTGCCCAGGCACTTATTTTCATGAAGTCTGCAGAAATCAGTTATCTTTGAGGCTTTCAGTCCACTGTCCAATGTGGCTGAACCAGGTCATGGTATTAAAAATTAACGGGGGGGACTCAACAGAGATAGAACAACAAAACCATTTTCTTTCCTTTGACCAAAAGAAGAAAAAAATTACTGGGATTATTTTCAGTACAGAGTGCTGTAAAAGGATAAAGACAAGGTCAGAAAATAGTCAGGATACAAAACAATACTGAAAATGACAAGTTGGTATTACTTCTCCAGCCGACATTGTATATTCAGCTTCTGCCATCTCAAATAAGAGATGAAATAAACTGATCATGTGCAGAGACTAGCTATTAAATTATAAAAATTGTGGAATTTAAGGTTAAAATTCTGTAGCCCGGAGTTCAGAGGAATATGCGTGGATGTGTCCATGACTATATGCTAAGGAATGGTGTGGGGGAGGAGAAGCTGAGGCATGTTTCTTCTTTCTTGTAACCCATTGGCATTCTGGAAAACTTAGGTCCTTTCCAGCGTATATCACACACTAACAAATTATGACAGAAAAATACAGTTTAATACAACGCATTAGGTAACTCTCGGAACATAAAAGCGCCAAAGGGATAAGCAAACGTGCCTCAGCCGCAGGGCGAGCCGGGCCGCGCTACCTCTTCGCGCCGCACCGCGAAGCCCCCATCCCATTTCTGACAGGATGCGTTGTTCTCTCCGTTCCTGCTCCGTCTCCCGCCAGGTGCCCCGGGACTCTCCGTGCCCCATGGCCGCCGGTAACAGCCGTTCACCCCTTACGCCGCCCTCCCTCCGTGAAGTTCTCCGACGGTCGCTAAGCGCCTCAAGCAGCGCCGCGCGGCGGGCCCTCACCGCACGCTCCCTGGCGGCTGGCGGGCCGCGGTTTGGGCGGGAAGGGGCGGAGGGGGCAGGGGCGGCCGCTGCAGACGCCCTGAGGGGGAGGGAGTGCGTGAGGGTGCGGCCGCCGCTGCTGCTCGGCAGCGTCCTTCACGCTGCGCCCGGCTCTCCGCGTTTCTGCGCTTTTCGGGGGTTCGGGGCGCAAGGTGCAGGCCTGCTTGGTGTCGAGGGGTGTGAGGCTGCTGGGGGAGCAGGGCAGAGGGGGGAAGTGAGGGATGGATGGACAACAGTAGCAACACCCTAAATACAGAATGATAAAATCGGCTTCCTGGTCAAGACTACCAACTTTCAGTCACAGTTCATCTGTGTTGCATTTAATATATTGGTCCTGAAGGTGCACTTTGTGTAAAGTCTCATAGCATGTTTTCTTCAGAGTTTAGCGTTACTTTCTGTGACAATATAGGTTTTCTTCATTAATTTCTTCCATTTGAAGTAATACAAAAATAGTACTAAATGTTTTTAATCAATGGGGGTTTCTTTGTAGTGGTACTAGTTTGTGACTTCCAATGTGACAGCTTTCTCAACTTATTTTTTGTCTTAAATTAAGGATAGTTTCATAGTTAATACATAGTTGCAGTACGGTAACTGCAGTAATGTAAATATTCAGGTTAAATATGAAGGCATGCTCTAAAGCGCGTTTAAGATGACTGTATTAAAAAACTAAGGATCTGTTCTGCTGAGAAGTCATAAGAACATCGCAATACTTTATTTTATAAAACTCTGGAAGAAAGAGTTCTAATTCTCAATCATTGTCTTTGAGCATCCCCCCTTTGGTAACATCTTCTTGTTAATAAAAAAATGAACCAAACCAAATTGTGAGTATATATTTATATATATATATATATAGCCAAACAAAATTTCCCATAGGAAAATCCTTAGTATTGTACTCTTACATTAACAGTTAGGAGTTAAATAGAATGATGATAAGAGAATTCACTTCTCTTTTATGTCCTTGTAGGTCAGCCGTGTTGTCTAAAATGGCTGAACAGAATTATCCGTCACTGACTGAAGTTGTAAAACAAGTTGCAGAGCAGCAGCATTTACAGTCATCAGAGATTGAAAAAAACAAAACAATTCTTTTCCAGTTGCAGGTAATAAGCCTTCTTTACAGTAGTTTAATTCATCTAATTTATTCATTAGTTGAAGTATTCCCATGAACAAGAGAAGATGATCATACTTCATTTTTTCTGTGTGTTTGCATTTAAGTGTAAGGCAGCTATTCTGTTCCTCTGCGTGGCATTTAGGCCTTGCTGAAACTGTATGTGAATTGTTATTTGTAAGGCTGCTCCTTAGCTTCATTAGAGCAAGTTTTAGCAGAAGTTTTTATTTACTATTATTTTGGAAAAAAAAAAAAACCACTGAAATAGCCACCCCACAAAATAATAAGTATTAAATTAGAGCTTTTAGCTTTTTTCATAGTGATTTCCTAAGAAATGAATGGGAAAAAAAAAATAGATTTTGAAAGCATCCCTTTTGGCAAAGTTTACCAAGACTATCATTTTTTCTTAGCATACAGGATTTTTTTTTCATACAGAGTATTTTTTCTCTGCAGGCTTAGTGGATGTCCTAAAGAGTCATTAAATACCATTTTTATTTTAATTATTTTTTAATTTTTAATTATTTTGTAAAACATTCAATATGGGTAGTTTTCCTGAAGACTAAGTAATCGTTTCTGTTCTAATCTCTCACAGAATCTGTTAATTGTCATTTAAGCTTTGAGACCAAATGTCTGTTGAGAGACATACATTTAAGTCTGAGGAAAACCATGACAGTGTTCAGGTATTTTTGAGTGTGAGAGAAAGCAAAATGAAATAGAGATCCTGTTATAACATCTGTGAATAGCTGTATAACTGAAATAACTGATGTTTGAAATTTTGCACAAAGATAACTTCTCTGAAGGAGCAGTGAAGACTTTTGTTGGTTAGGAGTGTCTAATAACTGGCCACACATTGCAAGAAGTTTTCTCCTAATAATATACTGGACTGTAATATATTATGATGATGTTGTAACAATTAATTTATGATCAAGCAATTAAAAAGTTTCAGTTTTCAAAAGCCCACAGAACTTTAGAGTCCTAGATAATTAATTTAGCTCATTTCTTCTCTTCTTCTCCAACACCTTTTTCTTCCAAAAAAAAAACCAAACCAAACAAACAAACAAAAAAAAACCACAAACCTTAGGAAATTCCATACAAACGCTACTGTTAGCAGAACAACAAAGTTAAATAGTTTGGAACTGAATGCAGAACTGCTTGTTCATCTTCCAGTCTATTCCAATGTGTACATGTCACAGAAGACGTGAAACAGTAATTTCCTTTCCAAAACTGAAGATCTTTTCCATTTTGTTTCTTTTGTTTTCCTGTCCTCAGTAAATGGTGACAGTGATACCAGTTCTGCTAAAACTGTAACCCAGGATTTCCAAATTAAAAGTTATACAGAAATATTTTGTTGTTAACTGCTGATAATGTCTTATTCTGTTCAGAACATTGAGTAGGAGACTTCATAGCACTCATAATGCTTCTACTAGGGAAAAGATAGTAGGCAGCATAAATCACAGTGCAAATTCTCTCACTTAATACATGATAGGTGGCTGTTACTTAGGGTGGCATGCTTCACAGCTAACTTGCATCACCTACAAGTCAGATGTTAAGCCCATATTAGTCATCTGGGCTACCGCTTTAGTCAACAGAGACAAACATTTCTGAGGCAGCAATTCAGCCCTCCCATCTTATGATGGGATGAAGTACTGCTTCCTGGAATTTTTTGCTTCTCATCAGTGAGGAGATGTAGAGGCCTTTGTAGGTGCCTATCTCTTAGAGATTTAAAAACAGCTGGGATTAATCCTACTCTCAAATATTGCGGTGATGAAGGCAGGATACAGACTTCAGTAGAACAGGCTAGTTAAGTTCCATCACCCGTCTATGTGTTTGTGTCTGTGTGTCTAAGTATGTTTTTGGAACCATGTGTTTTTAGTCTGATTCAGGTTAAAAGAGATTCTGGCTGTAAATAAACATTAAGATTGGGTTTGATCTGTCATGTCCTATGTATCTTGCAAATATGGGGAATTTAAAGTAATTTGAATGATACTTCATTTCATATTTTAGACTCACTCTAAGGGGAGAATTCTAACATAGTATTCCTCCATTATGTCTCTACGGTGATGATTTTAGGAAATGGAACCCTAATTATCTTTCATTCAAACCCCATTAAAGAAGTGAAAAAGAAGTTTCTGTTAAACATATATAAATTACAATGTTTATCTAGATACCCAGCATCCTCTCAAATAAAAATATTCTGAAGTGAATGCTGAAATATTTTACAGGCTAAGTTACAGGAACTAGAAAAAGAAATGGATTCTATTCTGTTAGAAACAAAGGCAACAGAAAGGGAAATATATCTGCATGATGATGCCATAGAAGTGACAAAGCATCACTGTGAAAACCTGGAGGCCCAAGTCAGAGCCCTGTATTCTGAAAACATGAAGCTGAGGCTTGATGTAGAAACAATACAGGAAGAGTATGAGATGACATTTGCAAGAAATAGTGAATATCGTGAAAAAATAAAGGCTCATAAAAATCTATTCCGGGAGATGGAAAGTAAAATGCCAGTTATGATTGAGCTTGCTAAAAAGAAAGCTGTTGTTACAGAACTGAGGACAAAGAAAGAGGAGTTAATGCATGATCTCCAGAATCCAGAAGGATCTGTTACAAACCAAGTACAGGTACTATATTTCCTCTTTGATTAATTTTCTTTTGTGTGAAATAATTTTGGCATTGTCTAACTAATACGCTTATTTTGTCTATTTACATCCATGATGGACTGACTAGGGGAATATAGATTCATTTAAAATGATAGATTCATTGAAGAATGCAGTAGAAAAATCATCAGCCCTAGTTACCCATGCATTATTGTAAAGGGTTCGTTCTATGGGATTGAATGAATTCAGATAAGAGAACAATTACAGGGCTGTAAATTAAAATATATCATTGCCAAGTGATTGGTGGGATTATGTGGGATGTTGGATAAAGTTATATGTACACTTTTCAGCATTCTGTGGAACATTGCCATGTTGTTACACTTTTTATGTAAGAGCACAGTATTCATTTAACTTTGTTGTCACGTAACAAACTACAGTGGAGCTGTTTGCCAGCAGAAAGTAGATTTGATAAGAGGATGATAAAAAGGAGGAGAGAAGAAACACGTTTGTTTTGGTGTTCTAATGTAACAGTGTTGTTTTTTTTGAGCCTAATTGCAAGACTCATTAAAAACTAAAGTTGGAAGTTCACACTGCAAAATTTTGCCAATATGTGAGCAAACGTGTGAATTTGAATTGGAGTCACAAATTACAACTCTGGTGCAACTTGCGTTATTGAAAATGCAGTGTTACTCTATTCAAGTAAAATGATGAAAGTTTTGTTGTACAATTCTTTAAATCCCAATAAATAAAGACCATTAATATTGCATTTCCCTGTGAGAAATCTCTATCTCAAATATTACAGTAAATATTCATTGATTTTGCAATAAATTAAATTTAAAACAAAATTATAAGCATCCAAATAAATTCAAATTCCTGTGTTGGTACAGGTGTTTGCATATTTCAGAGCAAGAGTGTATCTTTTAAAGTACATAAAACCATATTTTTAACTGTTTTAATTATTAATTTTAATTATGATTCTTAAATCATTAATTTAAATTTTATTGGTTGTTTTAGTGTGAATTGTGTAATACAGATATTTATCTCATCTTTGTTAATGAAATGAGACTGTTAAAAGGTGACATTTGTAATAAGATGGGTAGATGTGTTATGCAACCTTTTAAACGAAGGGATTTATCTTAAATCTACAGGAAGAAATTACACTTTTAAAAAGGGAAATCACGTCAGTGAAAGAGTTCATCAGTAAAAAAACAGGTTTGCTGGAAGAAGAAAAAAAAATGCATGCTAAGCTTAGAAAAGAAATTGAGGTGAGTCATTTTAATAACATATAATTGCAGTTCTCTCATAGAAGGTAGGTTGTGCAGATGAAGTTTGAAGTCCTTTACACATGGTTGCTGGACATAGTTTATTCACATATGTACAGTAACTATGCTATCTTAAGTTCTTGGTATTGCTAGCCTTTCTAAAGTTCAGAACTTAATTGCTATCATGAGAAAAATGAAAGTTATGAATATTTTTTCTTAAGTCTTCTAAGAAGGAGTTCAGCTGTGAATTTTTAGAACGAAGTCCTGAAAAAAAAAAGGTCACTGAATGGTAGTAAAGCAAAATGTACAGTTTTTATTTCTGTAATACTTTTGAAATACTTTAAATCTCACTACTGACTTGATTATTCATGACTAGTCTCATAAATACCTCATCAATGAGAGAATAAAGTACACCAAGAAAATGGTTTTCCCATGAAATCTCCCTAATTTGAGTTGACATTAAATTAAGAACAACATGGCAGCTCCTAATTAGCTGACAAGGTAAAATTCTGATAAATAGCTAACACTTCTCTTTTTAGATAATTGAACTGTATTTTTTGTTTTGTTCCGTACTAAAATACTTTATGTCTGGATGGTTTTTAGTCTGGAAGTTTTACATCATTTATCTTGTTAATTTAAATAAATTCCACAAAATGCAGTGATCAAAGCCTGATAATATAAAGATTAACTGGACTGAGGTTAGCTCTGTTGCCCATTGTAAAATGCAGGAGGAAAAAAGAACAATTTTTCATGTTATGGGGAACAGCAGAGAAATTTTAAACTGAAGAGCAAAGCATAGCCACTTTAGAATAGGTCTCTGCTATTCAGCATCTGAAAAAATAATTTATTACCAAGGCAACAGCTTCCCAATAAAGTTCTCTAAACCCATACTGAAATTAAGCAGCCTAAAAATAATGTTCTGTTCTGTTATCAGAATCAATTTAATTAAGCAGTGAAGGTTAAGGTATTTTTTCAGTTGTTTGGACTGTGAGATCTTTTTGTCTCAGAAGGAAGTAGGATTAAAAATCAAATGTTTCAGGGTATTATTTTCTATTAAGAGTTCTCTGGTAAACGGTCCAACCTTTTATATAAAAACTGACAATGGACGAGCAGAAACATCAATACCGAGCAGTCCTCAGCACAACCCAGGAAAGAATACTTGGTGCAAGCATGGGAAGAAAGGGAGATACTGGAGTCATGGATGAAGTTCCACCGAGCTGCAAGGGTGGGATTCAACTCGAGACGCCTATAATTGGTTGGTTGTGTGTAAGTGGCTACACAAGTCAGACAGTTGCCATTATAATCAATGGAGGTGTAGTCAGTCCAGCTGATATAGTCAAGAGATCAGTCCAGTTGGCAAAATGTAGGTGCTTACAGGAGAGTGAGCTGCATAATCTAATCTTTCTGGACTTTTATAGTACATATTGACTGGGCTTCTATTGATCGAAACAGAAGTGTAGACATATAGGTCACACGTACACCTTGAAAGCCAGGTGTCAATCTGCAAACTGACCCAGCCTCAAGGCTTCAGAGTTTGTCATAGTACTTTTACATCTTGTGTGGATTTTCAGCTTCTAGCAATGCTTGGGCCAGGAGTAACTGGCCTCCTCTCATTAATATACAGAGAGTATGTGAGCTCCCAGGTTTCTGAGCGTTCAGATAAAGGAAGTCATCATGTCTGATTAATGAGTTGTTATTGCTGTAAAACTTCTGGAGCTTTGATTCAGCAATGATTTTAAGCATTCATCTAAGTCTGCCGCTATACAGCCCTGTGCTTAAATGCCTACAGAATTCCTGTTGAAGCCTCGTTAATGGCTAGAGGTAGTACTCAAGCTGAATGGACTGCGTGTCACAGCCCTGGTGCTCCCACTTTGCCTAAGCGTTATTTCAGGTTTCACACAAAGATTTCCCTAGCTAAACACGTTGTCCAGGAATGTGATTCAGAATGCCTTTCTTAAGCAGGCATTCCGAATCATCTAAAAGATTAGTTTTGGAAAGTTAAAAAAGTATTGAAGAAATGTTTTTCTGCAAGGAAATTTGTCCCTTAAGTTTCNACCAGCAGACTTGTAAGATAGCTTGCAGACCATTTCTTGTTCCCTTTCCTGAGCAACAGCCCCAATACCTCTCTCTTAAAGAGCATAGCCACTTCCCACATTTGGATAGGGATAGATCAATAGATGAGGGCAGTTACCTCTGTAGGGATGAGGTCAGTTGAAGCAACTAATTCAAGACATCCATAAGTAATAGAAAATAGGTTGTTGTGTTAAATAATAAGAAAAGAAAAGCTCTAAAGAGTGTCTGTTCCCCTGCTGCCCTCTTTACCCCACATTATTGTGCACCTTTATTACTCTTGACAGAGGTTTGTCCATCCTGTTCTTAAAGGACTCCAGTGGTGGAGATTCTACAAGTGTGCAGACAATTTACTTTCTAATGATTAACTTAACATGTACACAACACCCAGTAAAAGGAGCTATATCCCCTTCTCTGTTTTTCAGTAAGCATATTAGTGCTCCCTCCCTTAGTGGATGTACCAGACAGTTTCCAATAAAGATGCTAGAGTCACATTTCTGAAAAGAGTGGATAACATTGGTCACAGATGTTTCAATGCTGTACAACATTACAACATACAGTCCTAGTAATGTTCAGATCCGGCAAGCACTCATTCAGATGACTGAATCTGACAACATCCCTAGAAAAGTTGTGAAGGATTATAGTAGAGAGCCAGGCAACGTGAATAAAGACAACCCATCACCAGTAAAATAAGGCAGTGTAATTAATAAAAACATAAGTGGGGAAGTTACTTAGTTTTATGTGAAATTTAAGCAATGAGACTCAAAGGAAGTCACTGGCGCTGCTGTAGTTATGTTGTAGCTGTATGCCATGGTGTGTATATTTCATACAATGTAACAATGTTTCAACAAGCAGACACAAGAATAATCATATACTACCACTCATACATCATTCAAATTAGGGTGAGGCCAATTTTTCATTAAGTAAATACCCAGTATTTCCATTTTTATTACAATAAATATTTCACACTTTTACACTTCAGAATGCAAATCTCCAAAGGGTTGTCTGCAGCAGCGATACTTCTCCAAATAAAGCAGCAGTGAGAGCAAAATTGGTATAGTACTGCATTGTGACAATTTTGCTTTTCTAAGAAAAAAAATACCTTTGAGTGCATTGCAACAGTGAAGATGCTACTACAGCCATCTAGGTTACCTCATTTGTGTTCTAACTTATACCTGAAGACACTTGTCAAAGAATGAAANGAGAAGGTCTTGCCACAGCTGTAAGATGCTCAGTCATGAGTCTTTGGATGGGATTTGCTTTGTTAAACATCTGCAGAGCAGGTGTCCTTATTGAACTAGTCACTTAAGGTCTTAGTGGGAAATAGCTTTTTTTTTTTTTTTTTTTCCTTACTGGGGAAAAGAGGTATGATTGATATTGTCCTAAAGCAGATAACTGCAATAAGTCAAATGAATGGCTTCTTGGATGTTTCTTTGTTTCTTCAGTAGC
>VXAL01001159.1:1068-45599 GCA_013399475.1 Chauna torquata | reverse complement strand
ATTGAATATTTCCAAGGATGGAAACTCCACAATCTCTCTGGAAAACCTTTGCCAGTAATTGACCACCCTCATATTAAAAAAAAAAAAAAAGGTTTTCTCTTATGTTTAAATGGAATTTCTTGTATTTCAGGTTTTGTCCATTGTCTCTTGTCCTGTCACTGCTAACTTCTGAGAAGAGCCTGGCTCTTTGTTACACCCTCCCACCATATAAACACATTGCTGACGTCCCCCTGAGCCTTCTCTTCTCCAGGCTGAACAATCCCATCTCTCTCTTTCTCTCCTCATATGTCATATGCTTCTGTCCTGTCATCATCTTAAAGGTCATTTGCTGTACTCACTCCATTATGGCCATGTCTCTCTTGTACCGAGGACCCTAGCTCTTTAGATGTCTTACCAGTGCTAAGCAAAGGGGAAGGATCACCACCTTGACCGACTGGCAGTGCTTTTCCTAATGCAGCCCAGGAGGCTGTTGGCCCTTTTTACCACAAGGGCACACTTCTGGCCCATAATCAACGTGTTGTCCCACATGATTGAATGTCCTTCTTTGCAGAGCTGCCTTCCAGCCAGTTAGACCACAGCCAATACTGGATTATTCTTGCTCAGCGGCAAGACTTAGCTTTTCCCTTTGTTGACCTTCATGAGATCCCTGTCAGTCAATTTCCCTTCTGAATGGCAGAACACCCATCTGGTGTATCATTTGTCCTTGTTTTATAGTCTCTGCAAACTTGCAGGGTGGATGGTGTACTCCATCCCATTGTCCAAGCTGTTAATGCAGCTGTTAAACAATATTGGGCCCAGTACTGACTGCTGGGGTACATCACTGTGAAAATAAAATATTCTGCTGATGACTGTGTGTCAGATGTTTAAGCTATGAGGAATGCTGCTTACTCCATGCCTGCTTTACAATCATGCACTTCATTGTAACTCCTGCTGATACTTTTTAGGGTTGTTTCAGTCATGTCTGAGTTGAATCACAGGCAGTTAGCCCTCTAATTGCTAGTCTTATTTTTTTTTTTTTTTTCTCAGCAAAATATTTGACAGTTTTTTTTCAACAGCTTTATTTTCCACAAAGAAACATGTGTCCTGAGTCAGGGCCACACTGAAGCCATGTGATGTGAATGTGATGCTAAACAGAATTAAAACAGCATGTTTATTAAGTGAGAAAAATATATCAATGCAAAAACTACTGGCAAGAGATGGGGTGATTTTCAGGGACACAGGCAGGAGTGACTTGTGGTATCATTTGCAGAAGTTTACCCCAGGTCCTTCAGGCTGTTGACTGTGCTGTGAATGAGGTCTAAGAGACCTCTTAAGGTCCTCATTGTCCCTGCAGTCCCCTAGGCCTAAGGCACCTGCCTGTCACTGTCAGTCTGACACTATCGATCTACCATAATCTGGCAAATCCAGACCCTGCAACTCTCAGCAGCAAGTAGAGATCCATCTGTCTACAGATACCTACATCCATTCCTCTGAAGAACTTTCATTTCTGTCTTTAGTGAAAACTTTCATACAAAGTGCCCACATAGCAGTGGAAGATGCAGATGCACTGGTGAGTGAGACTGCCGAGCCCCTTGCTCCACTCTAGAAGGAATCAGCTGTGATTTATTTGGGAAAGACTGTTCTTTCCAGTGAGGGCAGAAGGACAACTCATTTCTTGATCCTAGCTCATCAGATACAGGAAATACAATAAGTACAAATTTTAAACAGGAATCCTGGCAAAAGAACATTTGAAAATAAAATATATATTGGCGTATTTTTTCCTTTTGTATTTTCACATGAAATTAGGTACAGATAAACTTGCAATGCCTTTGGAAAGGCTGATTCTGTAGCACTGAGACCTTGGCATGGGACCACTGCAAGGCACATACCTTCTGTATAAGTTTGCAGAAGCCCCAGGAACATTTCCAAGATCATGTGTCCTGGCGTGTGTCCCAGTGATGCCCTAACTCTACTGAGACAATACCTGAGTGCTTACTGTGCGCCATCTCCAGTCCTCAGCAGGACTCTGAAAACATGAGCCAGAGAGATGTCATGCCATAATCCAAACAGAAGTGAGTCTGGAGAAAAACAGCTGTACATTAAATGTGTATTTATTATTTCTCCAGCTGCAGATCAGAGACATTACAGATGGAAAAGTCTTATTAGATCATGTTATCAATCTCCTAGCCAAGGCTGGATTGTTCCCCACTGTTACAGTCAGTAATGCTTTGCCCAGGCAAGTGGTACCTTCCCACAGTTTGTCTCTCACACTCGTCTCAGAACCACTTTCCCATATTCTGTTCTCCTTCCTGGCTTAGCTGCCATCACACTAGGCAGACATATTCCATGAAGTACTCCTTCAGCAGAAAAGACAGCTGTTCTAGCCATAACAGGGATTAGCATCCCTGTTAATGTCAGTAATGAACTTGCTCATACTTTCCTGAAACATCTGTACAATTGGAGATCTATTATGGTGTTGAACAACCTATTGTCTTTGATCTAGTTTGTGGATGGCCTCATAGGTTTGCCTTTTTCTTTTCTTTTCTTTTCTTTTTGTCTTAATGGAGCCATAATAGTTTAGGATACATGGTTCATGAAATCATGGAATCACAGAAGAGCTGAGATTGGAAGGGACCTCTGGAGGTCATCTGGTCCAACCTCCTGCTCAAGCAGGAACACTTACAGTCCTAAAAATACTTAAAGACTCAACTGCATTTGTTAAAAAATTCTCATGAACTGGAAATGCCCCTCTGTAATTTCCCTGCTTGTCCCATAATAAAATGTATTTTTCAAACACCAGTGCAATGAGGAATTATTGCACTTAATCATTTGCAATCCTTATAAATCAAGTAGAATTATGTCAGTAGAAGTGTGGAATACTATAAAATTCAACATTCTTAGTTTCGTCATTGCAAAATTTACTAATCTGAAAGTCCTAGAGTCTTCATCCCCTGGCAGCCAGGACACCAGGGCTGCCCCAAGAATCAGGAAGAAGAAATCCATTTCAAAGTCCATTTGGCTCTTGGCATCAAGACACTGAGACTTAGAGTTCAGAAAACCCCTAAGCTCCTGGTTTCACGGTCAGAACTCCCTGTGAAAAGGAGCACAGATGACTGAAATGACAAGAGAAAATCGGGACATATTAGCTGATCATAAAGAGAGTCTAAGGATATGCCAAGGGAGCTATCCCCAGGAGAATGGGGTATTAACACCATTGTCAAGAGCACCAAGACACACGTCATGCAACTGTGGTCATCCAAGTGCAAGGAGGACCAATTTACACTGCTACAGATGCAGGAAGGGGCTACAGAAATGATTGAAGGAGTGGAAGAACAATTTTCTGACATAATGAGCAAGAGCTTAGTTTGTTCACCTTGCAAAATAGAGTGTAAGAGGAAATGTGGTTGTTCTCATACATAAGGAATGATAAAGAACTATAAAAACAAAGAATAATTTTGTGGGGAATATTAGAAGAAGGATTTTAATGACTGAAAAAGTGGTGCTTGCCAGAGCAGGAGACATGACCAAGAAGCACCTTCTGTAGTTTTTTTTTTCTTTCTTTCTTTCTTTCTTTGTTCGTTTTTGCTGTCAGAATTATTTTCTTTTGTAATCCATTGCTGTTTATTACAACTTGCCACAAGCAGAATCTGAAATCAAACCCTTTCATGTTGCTGCACCAGCCATAGCCTACAGTATCATCCTACTTGTGCATTTTTTGAATATTCTCTGTCTGACACTTGCCAGAGTAAGGACCCCCTTTGGTAGGACTGGATCCTTCTCAGATATGTCCCTGTAGAAACAGCCTCATAATACAGGCTGAAATCCTTCAGACTGAGGGGAAGCCTGGAACTCAGATTTTGCATTCGTGAACAAGACCTCTAATTACCAGGCAATTAAATCAAGTCAGCAGTTCTATCACTACCCTCTCTGAAGGAAAAGTTTCCGTTTTTAGGTGCCCCATCCTGTCACTTAAAGTCTCTCTAAGTATTTCTAATGAACTAGGGTATTAGAGTTTTTCTTCTTACTTTGATATCCAGTATAGACAACTCTGCCCAGGGGGAGGATATATGGAGATCTTTCAGGGCAAACATAGATGTCCAAAACTCTTTAGTGAGAAGTGGCCTCTGAGTGGAGAAGAGCACAGATAGAAACTTCAGATAGGATTAAGTTTCTTTTGGGTCTGGATTTGCATAGCTGGAGTGGACCGAAGCTCTATGCATAAAATTCTACAGTCACTGAAGAGCATTATTGATTGCAAATGTCACTGACACAGCCTGTCTGCATACGAAGTAAATGCATCTGCAGCAGTTTGTTCACTAGGAATCTTTAGTGTGTCTGCCTCATCTGTCCGTACAGACTGTGTACACAGTTGCACTGAATTTGTGACGTGAATATATTTTTGTGCATTTTGTAGCTGTGTATTCAAGTGCAAATGTCAAAATTTACAGTCCAGATCTATAGTGTGAAATGAGCTTATGGCAGCAGCCAGCCACTCTGAAGTGCTAAGTAAACAGAACTCCTCTAAATTTTATGTAAACAGAGTCAGATGCTACCTATGTCCCCACGGTTTAGAAATGCTGAAGAACCCAACTAAGTCATTGGTCTTGTACTGTCCTCCTTCTGTTCAAGACCAGTTTAATTTTTGAATGGTAGATTGTTTTAGAAGTTAAAATGCACTACAATGACAATAATGACACCTTCAGCACTAAGATCCGAGACCAGCGCTAAACAGTTATTTTGGATCTTTAGTTTTCTCCCTAACCAAAATTCCAGGCCAACAAGAGAGATCAAGACAGGGCTCGGCTGGTGACATTTGTGACTCTCCTTCTACTACTGCTGAAATACTGCCATGTAATCAGATTGTGGTTATGATCTAACTCTGTGGTTTCTGTGTGAACGCTATCAAAAATATTTTTGCTGCGGAAAATTACCACGTAAGGAGGAACAAATGTTGAAGATGCAAACCAGATTTTTGCATCTCTTCTAATCCTGGATGCTCTTTTATTCATTCATGGGTGAAGAAGCACTATCAGAAGCAGACCTGGCCCCTCTCTCTTCCCCCTAGTCACCACGTTCCCCACAGGGAAACCACAGAATGGGGAGGAAATCCATGTATGACCCAGGCTCAGCCCAACATGGGGGTGATGGCATGATATACTCAATCCCAGCACCTCAAAAATACTCTCACATCACAGAAGAACATTGTGATCAGGTTAACTGACCTTCTTCCTAATACATGGCAAAGACTTCCCTGTATTCTTTTCTCTGTAGCATTCAATGTAGTAAACCTTTACTTCTGTAATTGAATTATTTATGTTTCCTGCTATGATACAATTATTGCTTTGATATTTTCTTTTAGTTGTCACTTTCAAGAATCTACAGGAAAGCAAGAGATTTATTTGAGCAATGGCTGTAAGTACAATTAACAAACAAGATTTCAGGTACACAAACCCTCTGTCAGGGCTGAATTAGAAGCATTCATTAACTGAGCCACACAGTACTAGAAAGATAAGTCACTTCATAAGCTTAATCTGGGAGATACAAAAGGTGTGGCTCAGACATAGCTTTTACCAGATGTTTCATTAGAGACAGTAGGTGGATATCATCTGGGTGGAGAAATCCTATCCCTACCGACACCGGTGGGAGTTTTGTCATTAATTTTAGTGGGGGCAGGATTGCATCATAGTATTTTTCCTTTCTCTTTGCACTCTCTCCAGTCTTTATTTATTGTATTTCCTAAAGAGAAGGCAAGCCTCATTAACCGTGACTCTGAATCTGAATAAAGCTTTTAAACACTTGGTGTCAGTGGGTTGAAATATCTGATGGTCTCGCTGCCAGCACTTGCTAACTACAAAAAAGGGAGTTGCGGGTGGGAGGTCCTGGAGGGTGAGTGGTTTGGATTCATATCACTCTCCTCTTGGACTTAGAAACTGAGGTAGATGTCTGTCATCTGCTCTGTAGCATACAGATTACTGCTCTTGAGCCTTACAGTATCCAGGAAAAAGTAAGGTCTACACTTATTTCTATCACCTAGATGAAGCTGCAGAAGTTACTGGTGTTCAAATACCAGCATGAGAAATAGAACATTTGGGTTATGGTCTAAGATACAGTTAGTCAAAACACAAGTCGATGTAAATTACTCATGTTCAGGTTGTTTTCAAGGGAATGACTTACTGAAAGAGCAGTGTAACTGGGGAATTTGATTTACTGCTGTTGCTTCTAAGGAAGAAAAGATCTCCATTTCGGATAACTGCATTCCAGAGTTCCCTGAAACAAACTCAGTTAATTCACTCTTAGGGTTTATTTCCCTCCTCTAGTCCCTAGCCAAATCATCCTTTTCATCACAACAGCAATCAATCCTTAGCAGCTTGGCAGTACGTCACTTCTATGTTTTCAAAAATACTCTTAAGAGGTTAAGATGACCTTATCAGATTTCAGTCATGTGACAGATGTGGAATGGTAATAACTTACAAATACTTGAAGCTACCTGATTTTGGTTTTTTATTTGTTTGTTTGTTTGTTTGCTTGCTTTTATGATGGGGTTACGTAGGTTAAATGAATGGTGTTACAGAAAACAAATAAGAAAGCAAACAGTACTTCAGGATAAGACATTGTCCAGCAAACATATATGGAGTGTTACAGGATAACTGGAGAGCCACTGGTAAGCAGACTATGGACTGATCATTTTGTATGTCTATACCATCAAAAACTTACCTTAGCAACTCCCTCTGAGCTGCTTGACTGTCCATCGTATAGAAGTGTTAGTCTACTCCTAGAGTTTCTTTGGAGCTTCCTCCAGAACAAAATTGGCTATCACCAGCTGATAGTTCACTCTGTGGCCTCAGTCCATGGACACCCTTGAGCTAGCTGAACAAGGCAGTGGTCTTTCCATCCTCAGACCCTGTTACATGATCTCATGCTCTGCCCCACAACATTCAGCACCTGCCCTCAGTTTCATGACATCTCATTCTGCCGGGTTGCAACACAGACTTCACTTTGTTTTTGACTCTTTGGACTGAAAGGCACAGGCCAAATAATTGCAATGTTGAGAGAAGTCTTGGTTTCACACACTGTGTGGATGAACCCATCCATTGTAAAGGAAGCTATCTCTGAACAGCGTGGCACAACCACTGCCCTCATATGGCACAGCATCCAGGAATCACTGCTCCCTGAAGCTGACCCATTCAGTTGTGTATAGCTACTAGCTAACAGCGTAGTCAGAAAGCCTAGGGGCTGAGAAAACATGGGTGGTCAGGCTTGACAAGAAAACAGCACAAGCCTGTTCAGACAATCACACAGGGCCACACGTAGCTTCCTGTGGAGACCTGCCTGGTTAAACATTATTATCTACTACAGATTTCAACACAATAGACATCTATCCAGCTAACTTTTATCACTTTCCTCTTATACTAGAACTTCTTTCTACTGTTAAAATTAAGCAATGTTTTGGTTTAGAGAATATCATAAGTATGCCTGAACTGGGGAACCTGGGAGTGCTTTCTAATTCCAGACCTGATGGCATATTTGTGATGTTGTTACTGAAATTGTGACAAAACTTGAGTACATACCATCATCTCACATGCACGGTTTTCCAGTAGAAGGGAACCCATGTATTTGTGCATAAGGAGAGCAGTGATGTCCTGTATCAGGTAACCCAGCAAGAACAAGCAGGGGACCAGGACTATAAAACCACAGTCAAAATCCATCTCTATTCACAAAGACAGGGAAGGAAGGGCCTCAGCTGGGGCAGTTAGGTGACCAGGGCCTGATCTAAGGATAATTGAATCCTATGAGCCTGCCCCAGAAGACATGAAGCATGATGTTTGCTTGATTACAGGGGTACCTCTGGCGCTTCTGACCAGCAACGTAGTAAAGAGACCAAACATCCCAGCTTATCCAGTATAGTCTTAGTTATGCAGAGATTGTTCCAACATATTGACAGAAAACTCTGGGATAATATTTTGCCCTAGTTTTTCTGATTCCATCCCTTATGGCAGGTTATATTTTGTCATGCATGCTCACATCATCTAAGTCAGGTCTCCTTCCCTCTGCTTCCCTTAGGAAAGATTTCTGCTCCCCCTAATCCAGCCCAATCTCAAATTTGTTAGATTGCTTGTATCTTTGTATTTTTTGTTAGCAGTTGGTTTAGACTCAATCAGAAGTTGGTCTCAGCTGAAATTGCACCATACGCAGTGCTAGCTGAAGTGTCAACTCCGAGTGATTTACAGGGCAGCATGGATTTGCTTATGTATGCATTCTCCGACACCTTCTGACTATTTACAAAAGCCAGAAGTGCAGCTGCTCATGCAACCACCATATGTCTACTTTGCCCGCAGATCCAGGCAGGCTGACCCACAAGGAAACCTTTGCCTCACTAAGCATTGGTAATAGGGCTTTCTGCCATGCATAAGTCTGCGCAAGAGTGAGGCGCTCTGTAGTTAATTCAATCTCCTTTTCAGTAAACAACAAAATCTCTTGCGTTATCCAAGCTATATTTCATGTTTCTAAATTGGGAATTTGCTTTGTCTCACTTGGCCTGAGTGAGTGTTCTTCACCCATAAAAGGAAACGACATTGTAATGAACTTAAGTTTGATGCACGACATACACAGTATTCAGCTATCTTCTTAAAGTCTTTTAAGGTATCCAATGTCAGATTTAATCTCTAGTATGTAGACATCATTTCCAAAACTTTTAAGCAGCCTCAATTTTAAACTAACTGTAAAAAATCTAAAAATGTTTGAACTAGTGTTCATAATCTGAAATTGTGTAAAGAAATGTAGTCAGCAAATCTTATACGCATAATTAATAGTAGAGAAAGCATTGTTTCTGGAAAGAACTATTATCTTCAGCGTAATAATAATAATAATAAAACCAATAATAATAAATCCTCATGGCCTCAAAGACTGCTAGAAGTCACTAATAACACTGCATTATTCATACACGTGTGCAAAAAAATAATAGAATCATAGAATCATAGAATCATAGAATGGCTTGTGTTGGAAGCGACCTTAAAGATCATCTAGTTCCAACCCCCCTGCCATGAGCAGGGATGCCACCCGCTAGACCAGATTGCTCAAAGCCCCATCCACCCTGGCCTTGAACACCTCCAGGGATGGGGCATCCACAGCTTCTCTGGGCAATCTATTCCAGTGCCTCACCACTCTCTTTGTATAGAGTTTCTTCCTAATATCTAACCTAAATTTGTCCTCTCTTAGTTTAAAGCTGTTAGCGTATGTCCTATCACTACACTTCCTGATAAGAAGTCCCTCTCCAGCTTTCCTGCAGGCCCCCTTTAGGTACTGGAAGGACACTATAAGGTCTCCCTGGAGCCTTCTCTTCTCCAGGCTGAACAGCCCTAGCTCTCTCTGCCTGTCTTCATAGGAGAGGTGCTCCAGCCCTCTGATCATCCTTGTGGCCCTCCTCTGGACTAGCCGTAACAGGTCCATATCCTTCTTGTGTTAGGGGCCCCAGAGCTGAACGCAGTACTCCAGGTGGGGTCTCACAAGAGCAGAGTAGAGGGGGAGAATCACCTCCCTTGACCTGCTGGCCACGCTTCTTTTGCTGCAGCCCCGGATACGGCTGCCTTTCTGGTCTGCAAGCACACATTTACAGCTCATGTTGAGCTTCTCATCAACCAACACCCCCAAGTCTTTCTCCTTAGGGCTGCTCTCAAAGCATTCTCCACCCACCCTGTATTTGTGCTTGGGATTGCCCTGACCTGGGTGCAGGACTTTGCACTTGGTCTGGTTGAAATGGTGTCCAAGTCTGGTTCACTCATCATTCTATCTTGCTAGAAAGGAAAACTATAAAAGGTACTGCTTGCCCTTTTATGAAAAGGAAATGCTGAACCATTCACAGTGGTCTCCATATTGTTTAACAGGTGTATGCTGCATGCAAAGACTAGGCAAACAAACAAACAACAATAAAATTCTTTGCTGGAGACCTCTGTAGATAGTTGACAGGAAGCTGCAGTTATATTTCTTAATTGGCTGCTGTGTTCATTTCTACAAATCTTTGCAAAGAAAAACCTATACTGTATATAGTATATAGAAACTTTAGTCTAAAGTAGATATCATAATCCATCAGTTCAGGAAACATGCCATATTAGTACTTTTCACAATATCAGTTATGGATATCAGCATTTTCCAAAGAGGAAACACATTTTCTTATCAAAATACCTAAATAATCATCATAACCACAGGAGTGCAGTCAATATAAATGGAAGATTCTGACATTTTGCATTTCCAGATAAATGTTTTAAAGGGGGGCAGAGGATTTTGGCACTTATTTCCCACTGACTTTCAAATGACAATTAAATTAAAAAGATACCTGTGCCTTTAAGGATAAATAAAGGAAGAGAAAGACTATAAAGCCCAAGTTTAAATTTAGGTAAGATAAATATGCCATCATCAAATTTTCTTCAGGTAGGAGTCCTAAGCATTGACATCTGCAGACAGAAAAAGCATGATGCTCCCCCTCTGATGGGTCTTCCTTTGCCATATTTGACAATTGTTCAGTCTACGTGCTATAGATATGTCTGAATATTCACCAGAACACCTCTCCCCTCTTTCAGTTCCTGCAGTCATTTGGTCTCCACCTAAAGTGTCATAATGTCCTATTTTCTTCAGTGGAGCCTATGCACCAGATTCTCTCTGAGAGAAAATAAAGACTTTTTTTTTTCTTTCTTTTTTTTTTCTTTACCTCTTCCCTCCCCTTCTATCCGCTGCCCCCACTTATTAACCTTATCAGTGACAAGAGCAGAGTACTCTGTCCTTTGCTGGATAATGCATGGCCTCCGTATGTTCGTAAAGAAAGAAAGTGGGAAGAGGGAGCTCTTATCTCCTGTCCAAAGAGCAGGAGCAGATGATCATAGTGTGAAGTCCCAGCAGCATGTGTCCACGTCTGTACGCCGCTGGCAGGGCGCATTCGTTCGGCCGGTAAGCAGCCACTGGCTCGGTCCCGTTGTCTGGGCGCACCGAGGTGCTTGAGCTTCGGTGCCCGTGGGACCTTGCCGTGGTGACAAGGACCACTGCTCTGCGAGGGCCACAGAAGGAGGTGGCAGCTGAGGAAGAGAGAGAGGGGACTGTGTCCTGCAGTAGCGGTTGTTGTCACCTGGAATCGCCCTGTCCTGCCACGTTCACCCTAACGTTTGTGTTGCTCTGGGTTGGGGCGGCTTTCCTCTGTTACAGACAGCTGCATCAGACGAGCGCGCTGTCTGTGGGGGCGATGGAGGAGCCCTACCGGGNAAGAGAAGGCTCCGGGAAGACTTCACTGCAGCCTTTCAGTACTAAAAGGGGGCCTCCAAGAAAGATGGGGAGAGATTCTTTACCAGGGAGTGTAGTGACAGGTCAAGGGGTAATGGCTTTAAACTAAAAGAGGGTAGATTAGATTAGGTATAAGGAAGAAACTCTATGCAAAGAGGGTGGTGAAGCACTGGAACAGGTTACCTAGAGAAGTTGTGGATGTCCCGTTGCTGGAAGTGTTCAAGGACAGTTTGGATGGGGCTTTGAGCAATGTGGCCTAGTGGAAGGCATCCCTGCCCATGGCAGGGGGGTTGGAACTAGATGATCTTTAAGGTCCCTTCCAACCCAAACCATTCTATGATTGTATGTAAATTCAATAAAATTCTAGGCAAGGTTAATAGAGATGCTTCATCTATAGAACCGACCAAGGCAGGAGAACAGGACCTTTGGTCAGAGAAGATGAACAGCATAAAATAATTTGAACGTACTGCATCAATTAATCTACCACACTAAGACTTGTAATTTCCTTTATTTGATGTGTACCTTTGTTCCAAACTGAATTTATTTCCTGCATGACACTGAAGCCATTTCTCCAAGACACAAGACAATTGTGTTGAACTGGTCTGTCTATATTTAAATATTAATTGCCTGCTCTTTAGCCTCCCTTGTGAATTTTAACTTTTATAGTTCTTATTAATAGTCACCCATTTTGTCTGTCCTGAGAAAACATGTCTTTAAAATTAATTGGCCTCTTTAAGATTTTGCAATGCATTCATAGTGTTTGGTAACAGACAAGGACCTGAACTGATGCTCATCCAAGAAAGTTCCTCATCATGTTAATGTGAAAAATATCCTATTTTTTCTCTTTTTTTTTTTTTTCAGTTCATATTCTTTAAAGAAGTTTTTTATGGTGAAAAGATTAGTGCTTTTAAATTACTTTTTTTTTTTCCTTCATAAACTATATATATTTGGTACATATACAGAATCAATATTTCTTCACAAAATCGTATGATGTGATAATGTAAATAAAACTTTTAGGAAAGAAGAATGTCAGCTGGGATCTCTATGGGGCCACTGAGCAGCTTCTAGAGTCCCAATTCTGTATTTTCCCACAATTGTCCATTATCTTGTCCCTAAAATGTGTAAAAAATGATGGTTCCCCAGGGCTGTTTTTCCTTGTCAGTGTAGAAAACAGTAAATCCTGCAGCAGGCAGAATCAGCTGTACATAGTCTCTCCATAGTATTGAATTGCTCAGCAGAGGAGGCAGCAAGCTGTAGTCAAAAATTGCTGATGAAAAGTTGGGGTTTGTTGTGATGCATTGTGGGTGGCATGAGTCTAGGCTCCTGACTTCGTTTGGCTCAGGAGGACAGTTGTGTGAGGTACCTATACACAGTTTCCAAGAGAGATCAACGTGGGAATTTCTCAGCCTATATATTTTGTGCTTGTGCAGAACTATTCCATTTTGCTCCTGAAAAAAAATAGTGAAACTTTCTATTAGAAAATGGTTTTGTGCAGCTTTATTTTCGCTCTACATTTTAGACAAAGAGATCGTCACTACATTTCTTGCAATTTTGTTCTTGCCGTTTGATAGAAAATTTCTGTTTTATTTCCTTTCATATGATAGACATATACTTTTTTTATCCTTTGCGATTAAGTTTTACAGAGAATCACAGTCCTCAAATATGTGCTGATATGAAAAATTTCTAATGTGAAATTTGGTCTTTACAATCCCTTATGCAAGTGACACTGAGCGTAGAGGATCTCCTCTTCTCCTTGTTCCCTGCCTTCTCCATTCCTCATATGTGCCATTTCTTACTGTCGTCAAGTACCCTTGTCCCTTCACTTTCTTTCTTCAGATCAGTTCTACAGTGCCATTATTAAAAATATCAACTCTATGTCCAATGTGATCATCACCTCCACAAAGCCTTCTGCCAGCTGTGGGCAGCAAGAAAACTGGTGTGTTCAAAAAATACATTTTTCTTTTCTTAAAATCTACATCTTATTACATCATTTTGGAAGCATATGCTCAAAGTCCATATGTTACATATCTGTACAGGTAAGTTTCCATTTATTTTCTAAAAGGACTGTCTGAGTCTCACACTTAGGCCTGGAGCCAGCAGACTGCTTCATTTTCCATTACTGCATAACTCAGTTCATTCAGTCTATTCTCTTCTGTCTGCAAGGATTTTTGCAGGACTCAGTCCACAGACAGGTTTTGCAAACACATCTTATCATCACGCTACTGTTTTTATCTGTCTAAATGCTCACATGGTACAATATCTTTTAAATAGACACGTCTCTTTCTCGGATATTCAAACTTACCATACCAAGAACCATACTTCATTTGTAGCTCTAATTACTTTGAGATAGTAATATTTCGTGTTGCATTCCTTCAAGACTGATTTCACTTACTCCTTCTGCTAACAGCAGTGTAGTCTCCAGGACAGATGGAGCAGACCTAGTTGGGCTTCTTCCCTGCCTCTATCAGCAAGAGCATCCCAGCTGCCATTCCAGCACAGATCACTTCTTGCTCCATCAGCAGAGGTCCAGTTAGGCAAAGGGAATGAAAGAAATTAACTCAGTTCCCTGAAGTAAACTTTCAAGGGTGGACCCTCACTTTCTGCAAAATGTCTTTAGAAAGACAGCCAAACCATGCAAAACATCCTAGAGACATCATTTTGGAGAATTTGTGTGCTTCAGAATGCTCTTATTTCTTATACAGGATTTGCCACCATTTCTAGAGTTGATAGACGCAGAGAGAAATGTAATTACTATTCTGCTTGGTTTAACCCGTGACATGTTGGCTTTGTAGCTGGATGAATTTGCTGGTGGCATCCTCCCATTAGTATCCAGCTAGATTTTTGTTAACACATAAACTGTCAGACTATTCTCTCCGAATCACAACAGCCTGCATATCCTATTGGTTTGATATGTGGGAAAATAGATCTTACTTTTTAACTCAGTAACTGAAGTGGCTGAATTTAAATAAATTACTTGCCAGTGCTCATCGTCAATGGCTTGGACATGGATGGGATGATGTGTGAACTGGGTGACTTTAGGTGATTTTGCTCAATAATCCCTTTACACCATTGCATCCTCTGTTGCTTGTACAATCACTTGTGCATATGTTGAAGAGTCTTGCTCCTCCATTGGTTGACATAACATGGAGATAGTGGAGTTTCTCATTCTTGCACTGCTTGCCACCATGGTACCATCTGTCTGTTACCTTTCTCTGAACAGTAACACCTAGCCTACTCAAAAACCATTTATTGTATAAGAACCACTTTATCTTTGAACTGCTTGATGTGATCTAGTTGCCCAGAAATCACTGTTTTCTGTTGCTGCTATAGGTTCTGTTTTTCCAACTTGGGCAAAGAGGTTGCAATTTGCTTTCCCATCCAAGCAGTGTGTTGAGAATTAACCAGAAAGAACTACGCAAGAATATAGACCACTCTTCTGGGAACTTCAACCTTTGAAACATACATCTAGCTATCTGAATAGAAACAATACTGCTGCAAGTATATCTGTTTTGTTGTTTTTGATGTTGTTGCTATTTGTTTGCTTTTGCTTTTTTTTTTTTTTTAAACTGGCTTCATTCATTTCATTCTAAAGACTCCTGAATCAAAGCATTCCATTCCCAAATTTCCTTTCTATCTCTAGGGACTTTTGGGAAATCTGTAACCTTGTTTTTTGATTTCTTGGGCCACAAAAATAAATGTAAGCAATGATTTGTACTTACTTGTTTCACACTAAAAATCAGTAACATAGCTTATACATGCTGCATCTGACTGCACTGAAGACTTTTTAGAAAACAGAAGTATTTATATATCGTCAAATAACACATTGTCACTAAAAACTATCTAGTTAAACATTTTTCTGCTAAAAGCTGGGATTCACTAAGTCATTATGAACTATATGTTTGTTCTGGTGTCATACATTTGTTTCACATTATTATAAGATTCAATTACACAGTTCTAGAAAATACACAGAAGTCTGGCAATGACCTAAAGGGTGCTCAGTGTTTAAAATTTTTCCCTCATTACTTTTTATTTAGTAGTTTTACCTAAATCAATCATTAATTATTACTCAGCCAAACTTCTTATCATGAGTACTGAAAGAGACAGGACAACATGTCTTAACTTTTCTACCCATAAAGGTGTATGATTAGAAATACTCAGTTTACTTCTCCAGGCAGGTTTAAATCAGTGTGATTACCCTATTGTGAATTCAAATATTTCATTATGCATAGAGAAATCACATGAGAGAAGGCCACAGGCATCAGGACTCATAACTCATACATTCATGGTACTGTTTGCCTCTACATTTCTGCCTTCTGGAATAAGTGATATACTACTTGCACACACATCCTTGTCTGAGAAGTACATGCTTCTGTCAGGCAATGTGACGGGTGCCTTCAGCTGCTGTTGCAACACCATCCAGATCTTTTAAAAGTCTCTCAATATTTCATATACCTTCATTGTCATGGTTCAGCTTCTTGGGCAGCCAAATCTGGCAGTTTTCAGCGATCTTAGTTTGCAGAATGCATGTGCTTACTGGCTTAAAGATACAGCATGAGTATATTATGACAGATAATAACAGTGTAATTTAATATTTTATCTTCTTTGTTCTTCTGCCTGTTCTGGGTTGTATGCTTCACAAAGTCATAATAATTGCTTAATAAGAAATGTCATTTTGCTTACACTTGCAACAGTGCTCACTAGCTGCCATGAAAATTAACTTCAATCACAAAGGGCAAAAGTCCTTCTTTAGAGTACAGCAATAAATACTTTGAGAACTGGATGTCTTCAGATGGACTTGATGAATTTAGTTTCAAAAGACTAAAGAAACTAATGTAACCTCAGAAGCAAAAGAAATTACCATGAAGAATTTTTGGAAAAGGGTAAAGTACCAGAACACCAGAAGTGTTTTCAAAATGAGAGAAAACAGAAAATATGAATTTTCAATCCTATTGATTGGATAAGATTGAATCTTATCCCAGAAAAGGACTTCAATCCTGAAAAAGTTCTGGAGGAAAAAATCTTTGAGCACATAGTAAATAACAAAGACATCTGCAACTGAGAACAAGGTCAATTACAACCTGTAAAAACAATTTTTTTGTTTGTTTTTTTGTTTGTTTTGTTTTGTTTTGTTTTGTTTTGTTTTTTCAGGTAACAGACTTTCTGAACACAAAGAGAGAGCTACATTAAAAATTTTATTGCCAGTAGTCTCTTGCAAGCTCTCTAAATGTTGTTAAAACAGTTTGCCCATATTACATATATATTGCACAAAAAAAAAAAAAAAAAAAAAANAAAAAAAAAAAAAAAAAAAGCAGCAGCAAGATGGTGTGATATGCAGGAAAAGTTTCTATTGACACTCTTTTGAAATAATCTGCACAGAATCAATCTCAGACTTACAGTGTTGCTTCCACAATTAAGTGATATATGGACAGTTTGTGGAACATTTGAAAATATGTTCTTTTTGTCAAAGGTTAGTTTTAGCATGCAACCATTAGATCATACACATCCCTAGTACAGGCCAAATATTTTATTATAAAATAAAAGCTTATCCAAATGTTATATTTAGTTTATATATTTGTTTACAGAAGTAGGTTGTACATTTCACAAAGTATAATATTTCTTACAAGGTTTCTGGTACTTTTAGTACTGGTTTCAACTGGGAAAAAGCTGAATAGACCACCTCATGGTGGGTCATGAAGTATCTTGTCTTTTAGCACTGATCTGAAATTCAGAGGTGAAGAAGAAAAATTCTAGCCTCAGAAACCCTGAAGCATATTCAGTTTAGATTTGCCACTGCAAAATGAGAATTAGTTCTTGAAGTTTTTCTGGCATTCTGGCCCAGGTGCTGGTGGTCACAAGTAGGTATGAAATATATTCCACATCATGAGAGAGAATATTCTGCCATAAGGAGAGGTCAGCTGGGCATTGCTCATGGACATTTCTGCTAGGCAAGTCTTATTTTGTATTTTAGTTTTTCAAAGGAGGTCACTTTGTTAGAGGTTAATTCAAGTTCTGGTGCCTCTGCCTACACAAACAGTGCTAATTCTTTGGGAACGGGCTGAAGCTGGGAAAGTCCCCTTCTGTGGCCCGGGAGTCTGATGTTATTTCTGTCACACTCCCCATACAGCCATTGCTCCAGTGTTCAGCAATTCAGCGTTAACACAGATGCGGTCAAGCAAAGCTGATGCAAAGTGTTATACAAACAGTATCATTGTTGCATTTAGCTGTAGTAAAAGATTTATAGCTTCCCATAATCCCATAAATCATTCAAAGAGCCTGGAGTTTCTCAAATACAAGGAAGATATTCCAGCTCGGCACTTGCAGAGCCAGAGGAGACTTGGTGAAAAAGAAGGCAGGTGGACACTTCAGTAGAGGCCTCCCTCCAGCTGCTGGTTGTGAGCTGCTTTCTCCCACTGGGTCATATAACTTTGGAGATTTTGGTCCAACCCAAAGGCTGGACCAGCAACATCTTTCACAGTGTGTAGCTTGCTGGTCCAACACGTGCACCAGCAGCCATCTGGCTCAAAACACAGGTTACATGTTAGGTCTCTCACAGGGCAAACAGGAAACCAGTCGAAGTCCTCATAGTCCACATGAGATTGGGCACAAAACTCCTCCTTTGCCTGTGGCGGCCAGCATCATAACTTCTAATCGCAGAGCCGAGAACCAGACTTTCAAGCATTTCAGCACTGAGTGCAACAACTTTTTTCTGGTTTTGGCTGTCAACATATTTCCTAAATTCCTTGATAATTTGGTGGATGAAGAGGAGGGAAATGTTTAAAAGCTGATGTCCAGCTTACAGAATAAACCATGATACGCTCTCAACTTATGCTGTCAAGGAAAATGAAAGCAGGAAAGCAAAGATAGATATGTATAACTTTTATTTTGAATTTCCTTGCTACCAATATGGACATTTTCTAATGCATGTGGGGCCCATCAAGCTAACCTTTCTTAACTGAAACTGTAATTATTATAAAGAAAGCACAGAGAGGATGCAAAACTTTGACACAAAACTTGCTGTCTTATAAAAAAAGAAGCAGAAATCTCAGGTGATCCATTTTAATGTTCAGACCAACAGCTCTGTCTCATGAACTCCATACAGGAATTTGCTGAGATATAAAAAGATTCATGAGTCATTTGTCCTGCAGTTGATTCCTCGCGAACCTTGAAATCTTTTGTCTCCATGTATTTTTGGTCACATCAGGTAATCTGCAATACTGATCTGATCTTAAAGTTTCAAAGGACTTCATGAAGCTTAAGTGGTATTTAATGGAAGGAGGTGGGGTGGGGGATTATTCAGATGACTAACAAATTCAGTCAGTAAAAAATGCTATTTTATTTTGATTAATCCTATGTATAAATCCATACCAAGCTCAAACAATAATTTTAATTAAAACATCAAGGAAATGTTTATTTCAGAATTTTCAGATCTTTAGAATTTATGTTTCAAAATGAGATTTCCAAATGAAAAGTGATAATACTTGATTAAATAATAATAAAAAATAATGAAGTGTTTTCTTACCAAATATTTTTGATGAATCTGAACATGTTATTTTTAACTTTTTAAAAGAAACTAAAACCCCCTCAATTTTTTGTTGATGCAATCCTCAATAATTTTTCAGGAAATATTTTTTTTCATTAGTGTGGCCTTAACTCCATTTTCATAGTTCCATGTGTAAAGCCACCCAGTTGTACAAACTGATAGAGGATCTGACTGCTATAATTCTATACTATAATTGTTTGTTCGGTTGTAAAGACTGCAAGTACAGATTTAGTCACTCGGTCACTCACCCACAAAGAATTCATTGGTGGTCCCATCATAGCCCAATTAGTCACTTCACCTAGAGAATGAGCAAATTTCTGGACTTGGAGCTATATAAACACATTTTAAGTACATTGGCCTTGGTTCAGCACTAGAGGTTTCAGAGGTCCTTTACAATCTGGCAACATTTACAAAGTTGGCAAAGGTAATGATATTTCATTGTCATTTCACTAAAGAATGACATAATCCTTTTTCATTTGAAATGATCTGCAAAAACGCTTAACCAATGATTAATAAAATCACATGGTTGAAAATTTCCAGAATCCTTAATAAATCAAGATTTGTAATTCAAAATGTATTCTGGATTTATAAGTATAATGTTACAAGGGTAGATTAATATCCTAACCTTTTGTAAGAGAATATTTTTACAAATAGTAACACTTCCCCTGTGTCTTAGTAGAAAGGAAATCAATTCCTTTCCCATTTAAAGAGAGATAAAAACAGCATTTACCCTTTTCCAAATATCAAAGAATATGAATGAACTAATGAGACTGTAATGAACAACATTTGCATTACTGGCATTGTCTCCCAGCCTTTTCGAAAACAATAGCAACATAACTCAGAAATCTCTATGCTAGCTGACAGTTAGCCGATATCACCGAGCAATGTCAACAACAAGGTTTTAATGAAAATTCCCTTACGGAAAATGGAACTTGAGCAGAATTTAGGTCACTAAATTCAGAATTATTTTTCCTACTTCCCTCCTCAGTTCCTGTTAAGCACTGGAGGCTTCTAAACTGCACAGCAGTTTATGACCTTACAAATTGACGGTTCCTCCAGCATGTGAAATTCTAAGTAGGTCAAAAGATGCCTCAGTCTTGGCAAGGTAACTGTCCCGCAGCTAAAACTGCCTGTGATACAGGAATGACGTGTTCCTTCTAAACACCCAAAAGGCTAAACATCTGAAATGATGTGACACATCAGACTGAATTCCTCCCTGGCAACTGCAGCTTTTACTTAGCAATAGCATCACCATTAGGTCAAGGCAGGCAATCCTTCCCCACTGCTCAGTATTTGTGAGACACAGCTGGAGTACTGCACTCCCCAGTACAAAAGAGACATAGACTTACTGGAGCACATCCAGCAAATGGTCACAAAGATGATGAAGGGACTGGAGCACCTCTCCTATGAGGAAAGGCTGAGAGAGCTGGGATGGGGATGTTTTGCCTGGAGAAGCAAAGGCCATGTGGATCTTATCAATTTCTTAATTAAACATAAGAAAACATTTCTTCTCTGAGAGAGTGACTGAGCACTGGCACAGGTTGCTCAGAGAGACTGTGGGGTCTCCCTCCTTGGAGATATTCAAAACCTGATTGGATACAGCTCTGAGTAACCTACAGTAGTTGATCCTGCTCTGAGCAGGGGGTTGGACTACGCAATCTCCAGAGGTGTCTTCCAGCCTCAGACATGTAAGTCTGTGATTGTAGGATTCATTTTAATACTTTATTAGCAATCATGCCCCTCTCTTGATTTTAATTCCACTATAAGAACATGACTGTTTATTTGATTCTACCTGTTTTCATGCTTGTCCTTTTACTCCAATTACAGTAAGATGTTCTGTACTGTGACTCCAACAAAGCAGAACATTTGAAATTTCAGTCATCTCAAAAAGCAGCTATTCTTTATAATAATCTAAAGGCAAACTTCTGTTGAAAAATCAAAGAACAGCTGACACCACATAATATTCCTGATGGTGTAGTTGATTAAACACAGTTGTCTTTATAATTCTGTCTCAGAAGAGTACTTGTACCAGAAGGTAGCAAATGCAAGAATTCTTGAATGTGAACTGAATCACAGCATTTGTACTAGCAAAAAGAAATGCAGTGGATTGCACACAGTAGGTGAAAGGCTTAGGTATTAGCAAGTTCATTTTTTCACTTCTCTAAATGTTAGACTCCAAAGCTCATATCTGTCTAATTCCCTGAGGCCAAAATCTGTTCCCTCTAACAGCACAAACTCTGTTCATCATTGGATTTATACCTTTACATGTGAAAAGGCAATCTGATAACTCTTGAACAGTAGTTGTCCTGAGTTGTTATTGACTTACACATTTACTGTTAATTGGTACTGCAAGTTATTTAGTTGAAAGGTGCAGTAGACAGAGACATCATCCAGAGCCTACTGACTTTAGCCACAGGCTTATAATACATTTCAGTGGTCACTGAATGAGGCCTCAGGATCTTTCCAGTATCTATGGGAGCAAAGCAAATGTTCTTAGGGCCCTACTTGGTCAAGTACAGAGATATTTTCATACCAGTTACAGACATTGTGGAAATGACTGACAAGTATTTTATCCTGTCTAGCTTCAGCTAAAAGTTAGACATTATGAGAAAAAGACTTTGAAATTTTTATGTTAGAGTCAGTTCTTGTTGATTTGTATTCACAGCATTCCATAGAATCGTTTCAGAGAGGTAAGACTTACCTCCTCGCTATTTGACACAGGGATATAGGAATATATATGGTCCAATCCAGTTTTAACTGAAGTCAAAGAAAAGATTCACAGTTGACCTCAGTGGAGTGTGAACTTGGCCTCTGGGAGGAAGTGGGGTTCATCTCACCTGCCTCTAGCTGCCTAAAGCTTGTCCAAGACATCCTAGAGAATCCTTATGAACTTCCAATCACCTTGTCCTAGTTTCAGCTGAGATAGAGTTTATTTTCTTCATAGCGGCTCCTATGATGCTACGTTTTGGATTTAGGATGAGAATAATGCTGATACCACACCGATGTTTTAGTTGTTGCAGAGCAGTGCCCACACAGAGCCAAGGACTTTTCAGCTTCTCGTGCTGCCCTGCCAGCGAGGAGGCTGGGGGTGCATGAGAAGCTAGGAGGGGACGCAGCCAGGACAGCTGACCCAGACTGACCAAAGGGATATTCCATACAATGTGGCATCCTACTCAGCAATAAAAGCTGGGGAGAGTTGGTTTGGGGGGACTGCTGCTGGTCGGGGACAGACTGGGCAGTCAGCAGGCAGTGAGCAATTGCATTGTGAATCACTTGTTTTGTATATTCTTATTCTTATTCTTATTCTTATTCTTATTCTTATTCTTATTCTTATTCTTATTCTTACTCTTGTTATTTTCTTTTCCTTTTCTTCCTATTAATCTGTCTTTATCTCAACCCACTGATTTTACATTTTTTTCTGATTGTCTCCCCCATCCCACTGTGGGGGAGTGAGCGAATAGCTGTGTGGTGCTTAGCGGCCTGCCAGCTTAAACCACAACACACTTACACTTGGGCTGAGAGTTTGTTTAACATGTCCCATCCTGTGGCCAGGAAGTGTAACCCCAGAAAGGGCCTTGGATTACAGGAACAGTCTCACCACATATGAATGGTTCATAGTGGTCCTTCTTTCAGTGTTGTGCTTTAACNATAATAATAATAATAATAATAATAAAAAGCATTTACAAAGCAAGTGATGCACAATGCAGATGCTCACCATCCACTGACTGATGCCCAGCCTGTACCCGAGCAGCAGCACCCCGTTTGTCCTGACCAGCCCCCCCAGTTTTATTGTTCAGCATGACATCATATGATACAGGATGTCCCTTTGGTCAGTCTGGGTCAGCTGTCCTGGCTGTGTCCCCTCTCAGCTCCCTGTGCATCCCCAGCCTCCTCGCTGGCAGGGCAGTATGAGGAGCTGAAAAGTCCTTGGCTCTTTGTAGACCCTTCTCTGCAGCAACTGAAAACATCTCCATTATTTTCATCAAAATTTCAAAACACAGCATTGTGTGAGCCTCTACAAAGAAAATTTAAATCTGTCACAACCAAAACCATGACAAGTGTAAAATCCAGGGTGATGGCCCTCCTCTTCCCACAATGCCACTTCCTGCCATGCACAAGGTACACGGCAAGACACACCTTGTACCCAAGACACTGACTTGACCTTTCGTTTGTCATCACATACTTGCTCTCAGCTGCAAATCCCATTGAGTGACCTAATGAGAAGGAAGATGGTTATTCTGTACTCTGGGTGTCTTACACTGAGTACTTCAGAAAATAAAGGCATGTCTCTAGGAGTCCCACACAGTGCTGTGTAACAGTAGCGGGATTGCCAGTCCACTGCAAACTACTGTATAACTTTATAGACAATAAAAGCATTCTTTCCATCAGACAAAGGCACTGCAAGTCTTCAACAAGTCTAGCAAAGCAGCAGGCTAGCAAAACAGCCAGCTTTTTACTATTTTTCCTATCACCAGTAATTCTCTCATCCACCTTTGACAAGTTCACTGATTGGGAATCCCCCACCCCCGCTTCATTTTTGTTCTCTTTCACCTACATTATAGTAAGGTTCAGATGGACTAATTGTAATTCCATATAAGAATGACGTCAGAAACCTCTTTTACCGACATTCTTTTTAAAACAATCTGCAGACATCCCATTGCAAAGGAGTGAGCTCTGTGCTTTCTCAGAAATCAAATAACTTAAATATAGTTTCTTTATAAAGTTGTGAGAAGGGATAACAGTTCTTGGAATACGTCACTGAAAGCATTCTCAGAGCGGTTACAGTTTATATCTGGGCAGATCCCTGACATACACATGCATCAGAGCCATGCAAACACAACATGCTGAGATTGAATTTAAGTATTTATCAAACTACCTTTTTTTCTCCCTGCTTTCTTACAGTCTCAAGTCATAAACTATTAACATTTTCTTTAAACATGAATATATGCCATTAACATATAGTAATTAGCCCTTCTCTTGCCATTTCTCAAAGGAATGTTATAAATAAGCTTGTCAAAGGAAATTAATTAACTGGGGAAATAATCTGTTCATAGATATACCAGTGCAAAAGTAAAAGTGCTTCAAGAGGTTAGCGGAATTTTTATGTGGAACTGAGAAATTTGGCTTACTTATCCTGCTTTACAGGGTGCTGATAATTTTCAAACAGTATGATACTCATTAAACCACTAGACCAAATAGCTTCCCAGCCAAGAGGCTGGCTGAAAACCAGGAAAAGGCTTATGTATCTAACATGACACTTAAATGGAATTTAGCTTCATTTTATCCTAAAGTGTGATCCAGAAAACACTGTTTCAACCATCAGATCACCTAAGACTAGGAGCATTCAAGTTCTGTAGGTAATTTTTTTTCTTTTACTTTGAAGTTTTCCAGGTATCTCGGTTCATGTTCCCAGAAACATTTCAGAGTTAAGTAAACTGACATCTACCTTATAATTCATTGGAAATCCACATGCTCATCTGTCTAAGCTGCCTGACAGATCCAATCTGTCAGGCCTGAAAAGAATGAAAGTGTTTCGACTAGCACGTGTTAAGGTGGAATAGTGGCATTATTTCTTCTAAAAGCTGTAGAGCGAGGCAGGGAAGGCTGTGACAGTAGCAGCCATCTCTTACCTAGCAATCTGCTCTCATCAAAGAAATAGAAGACCTGGATCTTGTCTCTTCTCAGTCTGAAGAGCTTTATATCAATATTTATTTGCTGTGGGACTTGCTAAGCTAGAGAGAGATGTGCTTCAACAGCACCTCTCCTGTTGAAGCATTACCACCACAGAGTTAAGTACACAGGGTACTGGAAGGGAACAAGGAGGAGAAAATACCCTATGTCTGTCAGTGGGAGGAGCACCCCACTGGGAGTCCTGTGCACGGGTCTCCTCTATCAACACCATTTTGCACATATTTCTTTCATATTCAGCAAAGCTCGGATGAAACAAAGGATTGACTCTAGAAGGTCTTCACTTCCCAATCGAACATGGCACTGATCTAAGCAGCCTTGCTCCCCCTCAAACTCATCATCTAGCACGGCCATTCCTCAAGACTTTGCTGCCAAATATTATTTTTTAAAAAAGGGGGTGAATCGTGAGTCATCACAGAGAATAAGCTGCACCCTGGTGCTTAAAACCTCTGTTTTTAAAAGCAAGCAAATGTTTGTGTGTTTGCATGATTTGCCCCAGAGCGGTGACCCCTGGAAGCACTGTAGCAGTAGGCTAGGTATATGCCTGCCAGAAATCTAATGAGTGCTCTCCAAGGCACTGGGCTTGAACTCAGAAAAAGTCCTTGCTTGGACCTAGTCCAATATGTTAATTTACGAACTGAAAAGGGTCTGAGAATCCATTGCTTAAATCCCAAGCCTGTAGTAGAATATGCAGATGAAAAAGTTACACATAACGAACTTTAAAAACAAAGTACTTGAAAACCAGTTACTTTCACATACTAAATTCAGATAGCAGGATAATTTTCTTGAATCCCATGTGGTTTTCGTATACTCAGCCATGGGGATTTCCCTTTTGCTAGCTTCGAATTCAGTGGTAGGAATATGCCCTTTGCTGCTTTCCCATCCTCAACAGCCTACCTGGCTCCACTGTGGCAGACTCATGCTTCAATTGCCAAGAAGCAAAAGACCGCTTAAATTAATGTAGAGGGGTATGCTGCCTTCCACTGCCACCACAACCCTAGAAGAAGTTGCTATACTAGGCATAGGCAATTTTCCCTAGTATTATGGCTGAGTATGCTCAGCTTTTAGTAAGGCAGAGATGCTAGGGACAAGCATCCTCACTTTCCCTCGATGTCACATTGCCTCTTCCCACTATGTTATTTAGCCTCTGGGAGATGTCAGGCCACCTCAAAACACCCAGAAAGTAATTCTTTTTGCAAATTGGTGGGAGCTTTCATGATTTCCAGAAAAGAAAGGGAAATGTGTTGCACTTCCTTAGATGTATGCCATAATTTGTAGGCTGATTGGATCTGTGAATATCCTTAACAGTATTTAATAGATAATAAAATGAGACAATTAGGTGTCGTGAACAAGAAAACAGACTGTGCTGCCATTGCTTAACTGCAGCAACACCACAGCAGAACAGGAGATAAGCCGAACCCTGATGCAAAATTCAGCTTGTGTTGAACATGACACAGAATGACAATTCACTTCTGGAAGGAGCCTGATCTGTGGATGCAGTTCCTGGACCTGTAGAGGTTTGAAATTATTACTTGTAAGTGTGCATATTAAAAGGTCCATCTTTGTATACAAGTTTTAGACTCAGAAAGATCAACAGCATAGGCCTCCCTAAGCAGAGAGATGAGGGCATCTGAAACAGTAAGCCTAGTAAAAACAACAACAACAACAACAGGAAGGCAGTGACCTAGTAGCTGTATAGAACTTAAGGAAAAACAGGGTAATGAAATGATATGGAACATTTTTGTTGGGCTTTGGAGAGGGTGATTCTAGGAAGAGAAGAACAGTTGCAGGGGAAAAAAAATAGGAAACATCAGTCTAATGTATGGTTGCAGTAAAAGGCAAACAAGCTACTGGAATATATCAGGTAAAGGACAGAAAAATCCAGTGAAACACGATATCTGCTGTGCAAAGCAAAGCCTGATTGCAGGCTATGCTTAGGTTAAGCTGAGGATATTCTTGTTTTCTATTGGAAGACTTGCATTGTTTTGGGGACGATATATCAGTGGGAAATTAGAGGGAGTCTAGAATTTAAAGGTTTACATAACAAAGGCAGTCTAAGAAATGTTCAACAATTCTGCTGTAAGGTTCCTAGTAGACTTATAGCACGGAAAAAAAAAAATCTAAAAGATATATCTTAATAAAGTACATGTTTCTGTGGGGAGTTACGTACAGGAGAATATTCATAAGATTATTAACAGTAAATGAGGAACTTGTGAGGAATGATTTCACTGTGATTACAGCAAGTGTGTGGAAACCAGCAGGACTAGCAAAACACAGATTATGTTAAGCAAAGGCATGAAAAGACTCATGGTCTTAGACAATGAATGATATCAAGTTGCCGTGTTTTGATTGGTCTTCCATCTAACAGAAGTGTGTTTGCCTCAACAGCACAAAGCCTGATTATGGAAGTATTCCAGTGTATGTCTACTGGGATTAAAAAACGACCTTTGGAATCTGCAGGTGTAGCTAGCTGGATGCCAGGCAACTTTGGTGTGGACTAAGTAAAACTGTGCTGGTGTCTTCCTGCACCCCATCTGACATGCTGGGCTGGGGCAGGATATGTTTGCTCATCCACAGCTCTGCATGCCATACACATTTGGTAGCAGGTCTGGCTTTCATTTTGCTATTTCAGAATTGCCTTTACTTGCATCTGCAGGCATGTCCTAAGCACCCAGAGGTGCAGCCAAGTACGCACATGAATTTCGAGTGTCGACCCTGCTTCTGGTGGATGGAGATTAGGTGAAAGGTGCTCTGGAAAAATACCACCACATACTTATCTGCAAGGTCAAGTGTCTAAAAATCTTGGCAATTTGGGTCTTTGGAGGGGGTGACTTTGGTCCCCTTCAGAAAAGGGTGGTGAATGGATAAGTGGGGCTCTTACCCCAAGGCACCCCTGAGGGAAGTCTATCTCCCTGACCTTAGATAAGGGATGATGCAGCAGGAGAGGAAAAGGATCCAGTGCCTGGAGCGCTTGCTCTGGACCTGGTTTCCTTTTCTTATTTCACCCCAACATCCTGTAAAATATAACGCTACTTTCTATGATGCTAATGATACCTGCTGTGATATTGTCATCATCTTTGGAGTCATAGTCATCAAATCACATTGTTTTCCTGAATGATTTGATTCATAGGCTGAAACGTCACTCCAAAATTTGTATCTTACCTTGTCTTACACCATTGTGTAAGCATGTACATCTGAACCTAGTAGCAGATATCCACGCAGAGCTACCTATTAAGATTTATTTTAAAATATTTTGGGGTTCCTGACCTCCTTTGTGCTGCCTTTGGGCTGTTGCCTTTCTTGCCATTATTGTGCTAAGGATGGTATATAAGCTACTATGGCTGATCTATTAGAATTCCTATACGAGAGCATTTCCTTCCTGAGCTGTTTATGCACTGCATTGCCAATCTGAGAAAATCTTCAGAAAGGTGAATGTCATCCTATGTTTAAGGGGGGCCATATGCTAGCCAGTGACCTTATATTTGATTTTTGTGTTGCTTCCAATGACCACCACACTTTATCTCTCTAGAGCAGCATAAATAATGTCCTGCTTTGCTGCCTGCTGAAGTGTGTTGTAGATGATACACTTGGACTTTTTCTGATGTAGGAGTTTTCCAGCTCCTTTTTCATATGTTGAAAAATTCGGAAATGTCACCTTCTTGTTAGGACCTAACCTATGAAGATTGAAGCAATGGATATAGAGGTTCAGTCTCATTTACAGTCAGGAATTTAAAGGAGAAAAAGTCTCATTTGTGGTTATGCAAAGTTAAAACTGTCCATTAAAAACAGAAAAAGTTTCCAAGCCTAGGAAAAAAAGTAAGCTCATGGGATTTGACTGATCAGCAAGGATCCTGCTAAACTTTCATCTAAACAGCCACAGGTAGCCCTTTCTTAGTCCAGCAATATCACTGATGTCAATATACAAACAAGATGGCCACCCCTAACAAGAGGCTTTTAACGTTTGTTAAACATATAAGCAATTTAGCTTCACAACACCATGATTAACGAACTTTCAGTCAATGATGTAAGTTTTTGTGCTGATATACGTCCTTCCATCATGGCAAAAATAAAAGCAACACGTCTGTACACAACTTTATTTTGCTGGTTTCTTTTTTTTTTCCCCCCTCAGGATGATGGACTATCCTTTGATTAAATTTCAGCCCTATGGGAAAACATGAACTTACATTCAAAGATGTTACTAAAAGCTCTTGGAATTCTATCCTGTTTTGTATGAATAACTAATTGAATGGGGGAAAAATCAACAGCCCTTCAATATATAACATATATCTAGCAATGGTTCTATCAGCAGTGAGCAATTTTTTTCCTGAATGGGATGTTAGCTATACCCTGAGAACATATAACTGGGAAGTCTTGGAAAACAGTGACATCAAAAAGCGCATTCCAAGAGAGAAAGAATAAGCAAGTTTAGCACAAACATATACTCCGTATACTTGATAAGAGAAAGAAATATGTTCCTTCACAGAACAGGTAAAAAATGATATATTTCCAAGAATTTGTAGCAATTTACAGACAACACTCATGGAAATTTCATTTTGGAAACCTTCAGTAGATAAAAGACACCATAAATGCAAGAGCATTTTTCTTTGTGAGAGAAAGGAGGCAGATTTAATAGCTAATGTTTGGCATGGGGTGAGTCAATTTAAATTATCTGCTCTCTTCTCTGTAATGTAGTTTTCAAAGGAATATGCCACTGCACTGTCTACATACACACAAGAAAAATTGCAAAGAGCAAAATTTTCAGCAAAATTTAATTAGTTATGGATTGAAAGTGAAGAGATTTTTACTTAAATAAAAGTAAGTTAGCAAATACTCAGCTGTGAAATATTAACCAGATGGTCATCCCCAGATTACAGGGAACTGAAGCATTGAGGCACAGGTTGATGAAGTACTTTTAAATTTGTAAGTTTTCATGCTTGTCAGTTTAAGACTTTGAGATCAGAGCTAAGAAAAATCTGCAAACTGAATAAGAGTTTGAAAGGAAAACTGAATTGAAAGACATTTGGAGACATCAAGAGTAGCAATTACTGTTAAAGCAAGCAAAATTTTTTAAATGAAAATGGTTTTTTTTTGTTTGTTTTTAAATCAGGCTTTGGACATAAAAGTATACTGAAAAGCCTTGAAACTGATCAAAAGAATGGAAGAGAGGATTTCATATTAACATTAGACTACTGAGTAAGAAAAATCTTTCTGGGCTGGACAGTAAGTATACATACAAAATGACACCTCATATGATGAATCAAGACTAAAAAAACTATTGAATGCTTAATTTCTTCCAATAGCCATACTTTCTATACCTGTAGTTTCTTCCTACCTTCTGCCCCATGGGCTGAACAGTGGGTTTGGTTTGGGGTCCTCCCCAGGGGCAGCGATCAAGTGGGGGGCTGCCCAGCAGCTACCCTCCAACAGCCTGGGCCACTTAATGTGCACACTTTATCCATACATTTTTCCTTTTTTCCTTTTTGCCATCTCTCTAATTCATTTAGTCCATCCCAGTCTTATCCCAAATAATAATAATAATAAAAATAATAATAAACTCCTCTACTTTTTCATTATTGGTTCCAGTTTTTTATATCTGTACCCAAATTTGGTGTTTCTCACACCACTACCTAAGTGATTTCAGCCTTATTGTGGAAATGACTACCTAGGTGCTGCTGTGCTTTCAAGATTTTACTCTCCAGAAACTCCTCAGCAGTGCCCTCGAATTACTTGTGGAGTTTGATTTTTTTCTCAGATAACTCCCCCTTATCCACCTGTGAGATCTATCCATCCTTCACAGTGCTATCTATAACTTTTGACGGCTTCTCACACTGCTATCTGTTATAGTAAGCAATTTCTCATTTCATGCCCAGTACTTTTCTCCACATCCTTCTCAGTTCTCTTGCCAGGATCTAGTCAGCAGTCCACTCATTTGCCTGCAGGCCTCACACAAAGTCTAGTATTTGTAAACTTCATCTGGATCATTCTGTTGCATATTAGGTTACAAAATGGGTATGTGAAAGACAAATTCTTTGTAAAGAGATTTTGTTGGAAAAACTTCCTCTCTCATTTTGAAAGTCTTAGCTTGCATATCCCACAATCCAACTGTCTTTTTAGTTGATCTGTGATTTCTTTTAATGTCCTCCATAGGGAGGGGAAAAAAAAAAAAAAAAAAAATTGAAGGAAAGAGAACTTTAATACTAGATGCAGGACAGAGCAGTACAGTGTCTTCCATTATGCTTGTCAGTTATGGACTTGGATTCTTGGATTTAAGATCTTGTCTGTAAAAAAGGGTTTTGTGCTCCTGCTGAAGAAAGGATAAAGATGCATAAATACATAAAAACAAACAAACAGACAAACAAACTAAAAGCTATCTTTACTGATGGAAATGAAAATAACCCCACTAAATTGAATATGGCTTGGAACTAACTGTGGGGAAGGACTTCTTAACTAATTTCAAATACCTAAAAGTTATCTGTCTGGGCTAAGCTTGTCATGTGAGCTCCCTCAATAGTCAGTCACTCTCATAATGTAACCCATCATAGCCCAAAAGAGCTCTTTAAGAGAACTATCATCAAAAAGTAGTCTGCCTCTGTTCATAAACTGTACTGAGATCCAGCTTGATTTGTTTGAGCTAGATGCCTAGCATTTAGGTAGAGGGTAAAATAACTGAGGTCTATCTAACAAATTTAAGGTTTCACTAAAACTTTGGACTCCAGACCTTGGCTTCAAATCTTAGTTGCAAGAGCAATCTTCCTTTCAATTGTAAAGCTGAAGAAGTTTAAACACTTCATATGTGCTCATTATTTTAAATTATGACTTTATGCATGTAAGTCATACATTAAAAAAAATAATAATAAAAGGTAAGAGAAGCAGTGCAACATTTCAAAATGACAGGCTTAGTACTGACACAAGTATTTTCCTTTACAATAGAAAATTTTAAAAGTTGTTAAAAAGATATCTGAACACAAAAATTACAACTATGATGCAGTAAGATATTGGGACAGAAATAAGCAACTCATCCTAAAATGAAAAATGTTAGACTCCTTAGCAATGCAACAATAGAAATTTGCACAACGCCGATAATTTCACTTAGTCACAGAATTTTGTAAAAGATAATACAGATAACTGTCCAGAAACCCACATATTGTTGGTGAGTACCTGCTGCAAATCCTGGCCAGTTGCCAAGAGAGGATAAGGATGAAATGTAGACACTAAGAAAACACCAGGAAATCATTAACAGATTGGTGGTACCTGGGAACAAAGGCTATATATCAGGAAAAATTGAAATTAGCTTGCTTTCATTTACTTCTAGATCCAAACACTTCAGAGGCTCTCCTTTTCTTAGCTGTCATCAGTAGCCATGAAACAATGCTGCTTTCCCATCCTCTCATACAACCTTCAGTCATTATTCCTTGTTTTTAACTTTATCTTCATGGTGGAGTTTTGCTTAGGTCTGCAATTGTAGCATGGAAACCCTTTTCTGATTTCATTTGCAGAAGGTTTGTTAGATAAAATTACATAGTACTGTATGCAATCCCCCATTCACAACAAGAATTAGCTGAATAAAGGCTTCTTCTGCATACTAGGCAATAGCATTAGAATGCTTCTTGCTGGGTAATATCTGTAACTATATTCTGTTAGGAATATATTTCTTCATTTGAAATTTCTGGTTTACCATAGTTAAATAAAACCATCTGTCTGTGACATGCGGACCGCCTCCCCCCGTCCCCCCTCTACCTCTAATGACAGGGCTAAACAAAACATGAAGAATGCCACAGAAATTATTATGTTATGCTACCATATTTGCCATTATGCTTTTCAACCACATTGAAACAATCTCTTTCTCATGGCTGATGGATAAAGAAAAATCAACACATATGGTCTTGTTTGGCTTTTGACACTGTTGCAGTGAAATTCCCACACTCAAGCCAAGGAAATGTGGGGTAGGGGAAATCATCACTAGGTGCACACCTATTTAAAAGTGATTCTCAAATTCGTTAGCAATAATTTCTTCTTGAAATGTTCAGGACATCTCTATTAGGATCCCATAAATACTTGTTCTGGGTTTGGTGCTTATTAGCACATCCCTGAACTACTTGGAACAGAATAGAATATATATTTATAAAGCTGGTGGGTTTCACCAAGCTGGGAAGCTGGCCAACATATTTGAAGGAAAGGATTAGATACATGGCCAGAGAGAAGAGTGGAAGAATATGATGCAGAAGGTCATTGAGGATTACAAAAATAAATGAATAACAAATATAATTCTGATAAGAAAAAAAAAAAAAGCAGATATAATTCTGTGATTTATGAGCATGTAATAATACATGCAGGATAATTATTCTTTTATTCTTTTTTATTTGGCATGGGAAAGGCCTCCACTGAAAGATTGTGCCTCATTTTTGGCAGAAGATTTTTAAGAAATGTATGGGCAAACTGGAAAATCTCAGGGAAATCAACAAGAATGACAAGAAAAAAAAAATGCAATGTATTAGGAAATGGAGAGGCAGTTATGTTTGTTCTCTATATAGAAGAGGACAAGCTCAGGGCACCTGGAAGGGAAAGGGGAAAGGGAAGATGCAGCAACTGTACTATAAAGAAGATGACAACCAGTTGTACTCTGGCAACAGGAACTGTAGGCTGGATTTAGGAAATGATTTTGTAATCTTCAGGGTGGTAAAACTTGGTAACAGGTTGTCAGCAAAGATCATAGAATCCATTTCATTCCAGGAGATAGTAAAGACTTACCTGACCCTTCCTCAGTGCATGACAGACAAACATGAGGCGAATCTACTTACATCTCCTTTATTTTTGTAACTGGTAACCTAAAAGCAAAAGGTATCAGATAAATATGCTGATAACTTAGATTAATAACATCAGATTTTTGGTCCACGCCCACCTGTTAAATACTGGGGACTACGCTACCACCTCAGCCATACCAATAGTGTACAAGTTTCTCCTTTACTACTCTACCCCTCACTGTTTGATCCTCTTTGATTTCCTTTTGCTGAGTGTATCCTTATGTGCAGAACTTTCTGATGACAAAACCTTCTGGAGAAATGACAAAGTAGCCAGGGGCTAGAGTTATGCCACAGGGACCACAGTAGCCTTTCCTACAAGATGAGGTCAGTGTGCAGAAAAACAGTTTATGCAGGGTTGTGAAACTACTTTCTGACATTCTGTCCCTTTTCATTGTAACCACAGACCAAGTCATTCAGCACTTTGACTCACTTTATGCAGATGTGATGCTGCAATTCCACACCAGATCTGTTCACCTGCCCCCATCATGTGCAGCTGTTAATGGCCTTCATCATGATACCAGTTTTCTCATTTTTCTTATTTTGTTTGATTCACCTCAATGGCTTTTCCTGTTATTTGAATCTTTAAACACAGCCCACAGAAAATCTTTTTCAGTGTCAGTCTTGACCTCCACCTCTGTTGAAATTTTATGTGAATTTTCCATTTGTAGACCAAAGAATTATTAATCCCTCAGTGAGGAAAATGTTGAGTTACTTCATTTCTGCTTTGTATTATGGGATTAATGTATACGCCATCCTTAAGTAATTAGATATATATGCTCTAAATGCATGTCCTTGGAGCTTTTTGCATAATAGCTTTTTGCAAACTAATTAATGATACTTTGATTTAATTGAATGTTAATTGCAGAAGTGATTTTTTCTACTACTACTGTCTTACTACAATCAACCTTGTAAGATGCAAATCTCATTGGATTTCCAAGCTGATATTTAAAACATGCATTTCTTACAAGATCAGAAATTTGCAGGATTAGATACTGTAAATAAACAAAGGTGCAAAAATACTAAACTCTGTGGAAAAACCACAGGAAAGAATACTCAATCCTTACATTTCAGAGTAAGATTATTTATTTTACATTGTAAGACCAATCAAAAATTGATTTTCCTTTTTTTCTGCTTACTCTGAGTACAGTCTTAAAAACTAGATTCAACATTCAGCCCAAGGGACATAAACATCTGGAGAGAAGTATGGAAATGAACTGCCAAGGAGGAAGAAAGATTTCCTTCTCCTGATAAAGAAAATTCCCTTTGTAGAAGTGCCTGAAGGAGGTTCAGAGTTACATCCATTTCTGCTTTACCCTCTCCCAGGCCAGGCCCGTAAATGAACTGCTTATGTCTCTCTTCTAAACATTAGGGCAGAAATCTCCAGCTGAGGTGTGTGAAAAAGGGCCACATGACTGGAAGCTCAGTGGTAAGAAAGTGAATGAGCAGAATAACCATTTTAAAATGGGAATAACATGTAAAGTAGTCATCAAACGTAATCAATTAACAAATTTTCTTGTACCAGTTCATATTCATCAGCTTACTTAAGTGGCCTACCATGAAGCAGTGATGAGTATTTACATAAAAAGTTGTAGAAATGATTTCTATTTCTCCTTAACATCTGCTTCAATCACTGGGCTCCTCCAGTACAGTCAGACTGAGAGAAAACTTTATGGAAATGAACTGGCAGAGAAGATACGTGTTTGCCGATATTATCATCTTACCAGTATCAGTATTTCTTTTGGTTTATACAAGTAGCATTACTCTTAAGCTAAGGATGTCTCTGCACAGTGTAGGAAGATGACATTGTGCCATGCATTAATATAACTTCCTGCCAGGGATTTTCACTGTCAGTTCAAGACCACTAGGATGCTAGCCTACACTGAAACCTGTGCTGTCATATTTGGCCTGGGCTTATTTGATTAAAACTAGCACAAATTACTATCACATCTTCATTTGATGTATAGACAAGGCCTTCAGAGTAGATTCATCTTCTGGATTTGGGTCCTGTAATAACTAGATACCTAGTGTAAAATGATTATATGTCCAGTGTTAATTTTACAGATGATAAAACACTCTGAAGTTCAGCAAAGGCAGAATCTGTATTTGGGACTTAATAATTTCAGGCTACAGAAGGGTCCATCTGGCTGAAAGGAAGCTCTGTAGAAAAGAGAGAGTTAAAAATATATATATATATATGAACTTTTAGAGAAGATGGACTAATCTACATCTGTAAATAGACAGTTTCTTGGGGGCTTATGAAATGTGATTTTAGAAGACAAATGAATCACAGAATCATAGAATCATAGAATGGTTTGGGTTGGAAGGGACCTTAAAGATCATGTAGTTCCAACCCCCCTGCCATGGGCAGGGACGCCTTCCACTAGGCCACATTGCTCAAAGCCCCTCCTAACCTTGAACACTTCCAGCAATGGGGCATCCACAACTTCTCTAGGCAACCTGTTCCAGTGCTTCACCACCCTCTTTGCATAGAATTTCTTCCTTATACCTAATCTAATCTACCCTCTTTTAGTTTAAAGCCATTACCCCTTGTCCTGTCACTACACTCCCTGGTAAAGAGTCTTTCCCCATCTTTCTTGGAGGCCCCCTTTTAGTATTGAAAGTCTGCAGTGAAGTCTTCCCAGAGCCTTCTCTTCTCCAGACTGAATAACCCCAGCTCTCTCAGCCTGTCTCCACAGAAGAGTTGCTCCAGCCCTCTGATCATCCTTGTGGTCCTCCTCTGGACCTACTCTAATAGGTCCATGCACTTCTAATGTTGGGGGCCTCAGAGCTGAAAGCAGTACTCCAGGTGGGGTCTCAAGAGAGCAGAGTAGAGAGGGAGAATCACCTCCCTTGACCTGCTGGCCATGCTTCTTTAGATGCAGCTCGGGATACAGCTGCCTTTCTGGGCTTCAAACGCACATTGCCGGCTAATATTTAGTTTTTCGTTTGATAACACCTCCAAGTCCTTCTCCGCAGGGCTGCTCTCAATCCACTCCTTGCCCAGCCTATATTCATATGTGAGGTTGCTCAAATGCTTTTGCACAAGTCCAGGTAGATGACATCAGTTACTGTTCCTTTAAGCACCACTGCTGAAACCCCATAACAGAAGGCCACTAAATTTGTCAGGCATGATTTGCACTTAGTGAAGCCATGTTGGCTGTCACCAATCACCTCTTTGTTTTCCATGTGCCTTAGCATAGTTTCCCAAAGTACCTGCTCCATGATCTTGCCGGGCACAGAGGTGAGACTGACTGGCCTGTAGTTCCACAGATCTTCCTTTTTTCCCTTTTTAAAAACTGAGGGTTTTTTTCCCCTTTTCCAAGTCAGTGGGAACTTCACCAGATGGCCACAATTTCTCAAATATGATGGATAGTGGCCTAGCAACTTCATCTACCAGTTCCCTCAGGAACCTCAGATACAATTCATTAAGTCCCATGGACTTCTGCACCTTCAGGTTCCTTAGACGGTCTCAAACCTCATCTTCCCCTACACTGGGCAGTTCTTCATTCTCTCAGTCCCTGCCTTTGCCTTCTGTGACTTGGGTGAATTATCTGTGATGCTGATTTGTTCTAAGAATTATAACTTAAAAGTAATTTGTGTGATTATATTTTTACTGTGCCATCTCAATGAAAAGTGGCCATATGTAAATAATGTTACATCATTAAACTGGCATAAACCTGTGCTGTCTCAGTTACTCATGACATGTTCTTCAATGAAGCATTACACTTTGGGTAAACAGCCCTCAGTAGTTCAGAAGTAGAGCAGGACAATCTTTGATTATTTTTCTTTAGTCTTGACTCACTCTAAAATAAATCTGTCTTAATAGATGCTTAATAAAAAGTCCGTGGTTTTGCAAAATACTTTGAAGCAGTTGTTTCTAAGTGGGTTGAAAAGATATCTAAGCATTCCAGTTTTCACCAAGGCAGATTTTCTCTTTCGAGTGTTTTAAGAAGGGCTTGGCTTTCCTTAATTCACATTAATGACAAAATGTGCAAATAGTATTTCAAAAGCTCTTAGATAGATAAAAACTCCCAGTGTTTTAATGTGCTAGAATTTACAGATAGATTTTTTTAATCTCATATTTATTGTTTGGTTTGCATTAAGTTATTAATGTAAAGTAAGTGCACAGCAATGTAAATGAAACGGACATTAAGTCAATAATGACATGAAGCCACTATTTCTATGGCATTGTTTTCTGAAAGGTTGCTGATACAGCTCCAAGGTAGCCAATCGAAAGTTTAGGACAAAATAATGAAGCTTAGTAAATAATCAAGGCAGAAAGAGGGATAAATGGAAAATCTTACTAACTTGTCCTTCAGTAAGTGTACCGTAAGTTAGAAGATTCCCCATGATTGTGGTATACCTTACAAAGCATAAATAGGAAAGAGAGGAAGGAACATCTCCCTCTCCACTTAACACAGACGGGTTTCAGCTCATAAGGATTAAAGGGTTCTTCCCTGCCTGTCTGTTGGGGAGCTTGGAATTGCTTTATGGCTAGATATCTGACTTAGAGCTGTACCTAACAGATATATATTTGCCTTGAACTAATGAAGAGGAATATTTCCCATTTAGTAGCTCCAGGTGATTGCTCTGGCCGTCTGGCAAGTATTCTTGTACATATTTTAACATTCTAGTTACTTGATTTAGTGAAAGGAACTATTTGCATAGTAGATTTGAATTACACAGTATATCAGTAATAAAGCAGAACAAATATTTTAATGTGCAAATAGTATTTCAAAGGCTCTTGGGTAGATAGAAACACCCAATGAATTGTTCAAAGTGCTGGAATTTACAAACAGATTTTTTTAGTCTCGTGTTTATTTGTATGGACTACAGTAACACCACAGTAACACTAAGATCTTCAACATGATGAAGACGTCATTATGTCAGGCACTGAAAAGTATGCCTAGGTATTGCCAGAGAAGGCAGACAATTGGAACTGAAGTAATGTAGCACAGGACCACATAAATGTTGCCTGGAAGAGACCTCTAGAGATCACATAATCCAGCCTCCTGCTCAAAGTGCGGTTTTAGCCAACACCAGGCCAGGTCAATCAGGGTATTGTATGTATTCTTGAAAATCCCCAAGAACAGAGATGCTACATCCTTCCTGGAGTGAAAAGTTTTTCCTTATGTCTATTCTGAACCTCATGAACTGCAAATGGTCACCACTGTCCTTTATTCAAGATGATAAATGAAGTCATTGTCAGTACGACAAATCAAGTTTCCTCAGTCTCCTATCTGTTCATGGAATAAACCTTCCTTCACTATCTGAGTGCTGACTGCAATATGGTAAAGCTTCATGTTTTCTAGGAATTGGGTTTCTGCTGGAGGATATTCAAGTTCTTACTGAAGAAGCTCAAAATTTCTAAAGATAAGAGCTGAAGTTGAAAAGTTGAAATACAGAGATGGCTTTGCCTGTGAACACCCACCTGCTTGCTGTGGTAGGATTTGAGCTTTTGATTTTTCATGACAGCAAAGTACACACAATGTCCAGTCTTTCAGTGCCCACACAATACATCAAGAAACTGGGGCCAGGGGTAGAAAATCTGTAAGTATCTATCTATCTATATACATATATATAGCAAGCCTCCTTTACTCTTATACTTATCCCAGTCATAACATGTTTAAGATACAGCTCCAGCCCACTCCTGCTAGCTGCAAGTCAAAGGATGTTCTGCCTTAAGATTCAGGTTATAGCAGCAAGTGTGGGTTTCTAAACATTAGGTATGAGACAACCTCCACTTCACTTAAATACTGTTGGTTTGATGAGGGCCTCTATCTGTGAGAAGGTTTGCAAGACCTCAATGTAGTCAATGGAGATCTAGGACACGATTCAGCTATTGAAACACAGGTGCCCAGGCCATGCTGTATGGCAGCATATCCCACCAGGCACCTTCAGAGAGATATTCGTTTCCCCTCCTGAAGGCCGGAGTCTGAGGAATAACCCTACTTAGCAGAAGTGTCTGCTTTGTCATCCCCAGCTTCTTCCTTTCCACCTCTCACCCTCACGTCTGCCCTGTAGCTGCTCCTGTATTGCTGCAAGTGTCTGTGCAGCTGCTCCATGACTCAGACTAGGAAACTGACCCAAGTTAATAATAAGAACTTGTTTTTTTGTCAGATTGTTCCTAATGCAGCCCCCTGGGTTGTACAGACAGTGAGAACTGAACTCCAGTCCCACAGCATTGACACATGCCGGAGTAGTTTTCATCTTACACATGATGTTGTTCCTTCAGTAAACTGCCGTCGGCTAATGTCATCTTGAAGCTATATTGATTTATTCTCTTTGATCCCACAGACAGTGCCGTGACTGCCAGCATTTTTTCTGTGATTTGCTCTCAACTAACCTCTCACAAACATTTATTAGTCTGAGCTGTAATTGCCTCACACAGCCTCGATGCACCTGGGAACGTTTCCTAAGACAAGGAGCAGAAAGCAAACACACTACCCAATTTGTCAACTTACTGGACTGAGAAGCACATGGTAAATTTAAGTCCGATTTAGTCCTAAACTGAAAGGTATACTGAGAGCTGGGGAAAAAAAAAAGAAAGAAAGAAAGAAAATGTCTTGTGATTTTTCACTGTATGTTAAATTAAGAAGTTTGCTTTTGTTTTAAATTAAGCTTTCTACCAGCTTTCTTGCCATAATAGGACTTCAGATATTCTCTGATCTGTGGAATGGAAGCTAAAACTTGATTCTGAGCCCATTGAAGCAAATTGCAAAACGCCGGAAGACAAATATTGTAACACTGAGCCCCTGCAGAATTGTGAGATAGGACCACATAGCTCCCAGGGAAGCTCAAATAAATTTTCCCACTGGGAAATATACCAAAACCTTCTTTCTAAATGTTGCTTAAAAAAGATAAATGTTAAATTTTGACAGAAAACAGAGAAAATACTCAAATACCTTCCTTTTCCTATAAATTTCTTTGGGTTTTGTTTGCTTGCTTACATTTGAGAAAACTTGATATTGCTGTGTCAAATATTGGAGAAGAGATATGTTTGTTAAAAATTTACCAGTTTGTGCCTTTAGAACCTGAGCAGGCTCCCAGGCCACATCTGAGTCATCAGAGGAAGGTTTCCAGCAAAACAAAAGGCTTCAGGTATTTCACTCTTGATATTGGGTCAAACCATCTTTAAAGAGAAAACTCATTAGTTTTAGTCCATACCTGCGTGTGCACTCAGATCATAAGGAATTGAGAAAGTTCACTCGAGAAGAAAAGAAGTAAGGCTAGAAAAGGATAAACTCCAGTGAATATAATTTAAAAGGCGGTTGTTCACGTCAGCTTTCCAGAGACATAATCCATCCTACACCCACCCCTTAGTCAGCTGCCTGTATCTACATTTGATTCACAGCGAACCAAAACAAGAAGAAATACTTTTCTGAGCTTAGAATTAAACATTTAATATCTCTGTTACATTCATAAAGATACTTTTATATGTATGTATGACATGTTTTGAATGATGCAGATCCTGGACTAATATTAGTTGGAATACCTCCAGTATTCAGAAATACTCCAGAATACACTCCAGTCATCAAGACAATGTAATTTACACTGATTTAGTGTGCATCCTCTAATTTGCAGCAACTTTAGCCATCTGAAATGCCTAGGTTTCTATTGTGTATTTGGGTGCCCATTTAAATGATTTTTTATTCCTTGTTTTCTCAGAAGTCAGATTCAGCTGAGGAAAAGATACTCTGCCTGCTTATAGAAAATAGGAATCAGATCTTTATCCCATTGAAAGTGTTAAAGCCTTTCAGCTGAAGTAGCAGAAAGATTCAATTTGCTACTTCCACACTGAGCAGCATGCTTAGGAATCGCTGACACTGACACACTGATACTACCACAAAGGCATGCAATCACAACTATTTGAACAGTTAAAGTTGTCCAAAACAGCAGAAGTCCTTGGACCCCTGTTATCTCCCAAACCACACATAAGGATTGCCTGGAAGACTGTGATGTGATCTGAACCAAAAGCTCTCCAGGAATTGTTCCAATAGCAGAGTGCAACAGGTACGTGCGTCCTAACATTTGGGAACATGCCTCAGCAATGCTTATTTGACGGTTTAGTTTCTTCAATAGATTTTGAGAAACTTGGTGGATCATTTAAAGTGGTTTTTGTGTTTTGTTGCTGTTGCTGCTGCTGGTTTTGGTTGGTGAGTTGGTTTGTTGTTTTTGTTGTTTGTTTGTTTCTAGAAGTTGTTAACGTGTCAAAACTAAACATTTTTGCATAGACTGATGTTAGACTTCCTTCACTTCCATGATAGTGTTTTCAGCACTGAGGAAAGCAATATTCATAACACCTGAGAGACTGGACATTCAGAGACACATTTTGCACAGGGCATATGTGTGCTGAAATCTTGAATCTGTAAAAGTTGGAAAGAGAGTTTAAAAGTTCATATTTTCATTTCAATGAGGAAGAACAAGATTTTGAAGATTCGAAGTAAACATATTGAAGTTCCTTATTTTCAGGGACATCTGAGTTAGTTAAATATGGGATTCCAACAGAAGTATTACATTTCTACCCTCCTTACAAAGAATTAAAATAAATCAGTGCCTTGTATCATTACATCAAAAGCTATTCAAGCACTGTTTTAGAAAAAACATATTGAATTAGCTCAAGCTGTCTCATACCTGTGATTATTTTTAGCACCCTTTTCTGTTTAGAGTCTGAATTTTCTAAATATTCAAAAACAGTCTAGTTTCCTCTCATGGTCTTGAAATGTGTCATTTGTAATAAGAGTAAAAAGGAGCCTTCATAAATCTCAATTTGTTTCAACAAGGCATTTTGTTTTATTTTATTTCAAAGTTCAACAACTGTGTCTCCCCAAAAACAACATTTTTTTTGCGGATATGTTCATAGTTTTGTGCAAGCCTCAGGTAGAACTCTGATTTATTCCTCAGGATAGAGCTCTGATAATTCCATGATTGTTATTAAGCATGTACCAGCACCTGGCTTTTGCAAGACCTTTAGGAAAACAAGATGAAAAATTTTATTTGGAAAAGATTTAGCAAAAGGCTTACATTGGCTGGAAAGGTTTCTAAAAAAAATCCATTTTCTCACTAGTGGATGACTCTGGTTTACACAAACGGTATTCAAACCTGGGTACACCAGAGCAGAGTAAACCTGCACTTTGTATTTGGCTGAAATCTGAAGAAGTTTTGGAGTCAGAAAGCCGTTAATTATTTCTGCTGAAGGATTTGTTTGTCTGCTGGGGAGAGGGTGGAACTCAACAGAGGTGTAACTGGTAGATTAGGTGAAACATGCTCAAGTGAAGTTGGAGTCAGCCTTGTGAGTCATTGGCACAGCAGTTGTGTACGGTGCCTTCAAGTAAGCTATAAAGCTTTACAACTAGTCAGTTCTTGCCTCCTTCTCTTTCTGCTGGAAGACTGATGCAGAATCTCCCTCTGCAGGCAAAAAACCTTTGTTTGGTCTCCAGCCTGTCTTTATTCATAGCTGGACCATCCCCATTCATTCTTACACCAACTTTGCTCATTTGACTCCAGTAGTTCTTTCCCATCTTAGTTTATACAAAGTGTGATCCTGTCCCATTATTGCCTTCATTCTTCCAGACTGTAGGCCAAGCTTCTTCAGTCTGTTCCGTGGACAGGCTGTCCATGCCTCCAGTCACTAGTGGCCCTTTGCTGAACCATTCTTTACCTGAGCTCAACTGCCTTGAAAGTCAGTAACCAGAAATGAGCACAGGGCATGGAATGTGACCTTCTCAGTGCTTCGTACCATGACATTAATAATATTCTGCTTCAGTCATCTCATGTGATGAGATGCGGCTAAGCCGCAAGCTGCACGTTACTAGTGGGTCACAGTACATTTGAGTCCTTTCCCATGCTCTGATAACTGATGAGCTCCCATCGGAGAAGTTCTTATTAGTTCCTGTGCAAGTGAACTTTCGTTTTAGCTTTGGTTTATATTTCCAAATGATGTAGTTCTTTCATCAGCATCCTCCCAGTGAATTCTTTGGTGGTGCCTCAGTGTATCAGTGTGTTCTAACATTTGTTTGCCAATGGAAAAGTTGAAATCATTTCAAAAGCTTGCCATAGGAAACTGGGCTTGAAATCTCTTACCACTCAAAACAATGTGTTATCTTCTCTTTAGCCACCTCCTAACCAACCTCAAAATTCTTGCACTTATCCCCATAATCTCCAACTAAGTAAAAATTTTTCAAGTAATAGTCTATCAAGCATGTTGAAGAAGTCCAGACAGAAAAGATCTATTATATTGTCTTGCCTAGAAAATAGTCTCTCATATCAGAGAAAGCTATCAGATTAGTCTGGTACATACAACTTGAAAATTTAGTCAAATATTGAGCTAATTTGGGGTTCACATCTAGATTACTACCTTTCTCATCTTCACTGTGTGAGGTAAGGTGGTCAATCACTTTTATGGCAAGTTGACCTCATGAACTCTGTTTTAACAGTTTTGTAAAATTTAATTGGTAATTCTCTTTTTGCATTTCTCAGTTTATGTTCTCATATCTTGACCTCAAAGTTATAACACTCATACCCTCATATCTTGTACATTCTCTGCTTTTTCCTGATACACCTCTTGGCAAGGTTAGCTGTCCAGTTAGATTTTCTTGCCAGATTTCCTCCTTGCTTGGGAAGGAATTCCAGCCCTTCTCTGTAATAAAGCATATTAACGTTATCAGTCCAGGTGGGCAACATTAACTCACTCTTCCTTATTTTCTGTTTTGAAATCAACCATCTTAGTCTCAGGACTAAGCTGAATTAACCTTTCAATTTAATTGAAGTTGCATAAAGTCACAATGACCTGACCTAACTCTTTTTTTCATAGAATCATAGAATGGTTTGGGTTGGAAGGGACCTTAAAGATCATGTAGTTCCAACCCCCCTGCCATGGGCAGGGACACCTTCCACTAGACCACATTGCTCAAAGCCCCTTCTAACCTTGAACACTTCCAGCAATGGGGCATCCACAACTTCTCTAGGCAACCTGTTCCAGTGCTTCACCACCCTCTTTGCATAGAGTTTCTTCCTTATACCTAATCTAATCTACCCTCTTTTAGTTTAAAGCCATTACCCCTTGTCCTGTCACTACACTCCCTGGTAAAGAGTCTTTCCCCATTTTTCTTGGAGGCCCCCTTTTAGTATTGGAAGGCTGCAGTGAAGTCTTCCCAGAGCCTTCTCTTCTCCAGACTGAATAACCCCAGCTCTCTCAGCCTGTCTCCACAGAAGAGTTGCTCCAGCCCTCTGATCATCCTTGTGGTCCTCCTCTGGAC
>VXAL01001158.1:28717-39992 GCA_013399475.1 Chauna torquata | reverse complement strand
GAAGGGGCTGCCTGGGGGTGCTGCTCCCACCTCGGCCAGACCATGGGTGCTCACAGGGCTGTGCCGGGAGGGGACAGCGGGGAGGGATGGGGACATCCAGCCTGGGTGCATGCAGAGCCCTCAAATTCCCCCCCCCGGGGGTGCTCGGTGCCACGGGAGAGCGCGTGCTGCAGGTATTATCCTGCATTGAAGTTTCCCCTTGCAGATGGCATGTGTTTAATCCGCGGCTTATCGGAGCGCTGCACCTCGCTGTAAGTCTGTCTTTAGATGGCAGGCGGGAGCTGAGAACAGGCGGGCTAAGCTGCGCTGCTGGATGAAGAGGGAGGACGAGGGGATTGAGTCTTTAATGCCGTGGCACCGCAAGCGGATCGCGTGGGCGTGGGTGCGTGGTGCTCGCCGGGACCTGCACGGAGGCAGGCAAAGGTGTTCACAGCATGTGCAATTGCACCCCGAGCCGCGGGCATCCTGCCCTTCCCATGTCCCCTCCAAGCCCGCGTCCCCTCCAGGACTTGGTGGCGTGGAGAGGGATCCTGGTGTCCCCATCTGGTGTCCCAATTAACGGCCTGTGCTGCAACCCGGTGTGACTTGCGGGCAGCCAGTCGGGGCCAGCCACCAGCCCGCGGGCCGCTCCGTCGGGTGGCGATGGCTTCGTGGTGTGTGACCTAATGGGGTCCAGCTGAGTGGCATTGGGATGCTGCCATGTGCCCAAAGCCACACCGGTCCACTTGACCAGGGCCACCCCGAGTCCTCTTGTCCCCAGGGAGGGCTGGGGACGTTTCGCTGGTGCGCCCTGCCTGGGTGCTACGGGATTTGTGCTTTCGGGAATGTCCCGAGAACCTGAGCCGCCGTGGGGCGGGTGGGGTTTTCCAGGGTGAAAAGCCCCTTTGGGCAGCCCGGGCAGGTATTTAGTGCGGCGGGGAGCCCCGCGCACCCATAAGGACAGGACGGCGGCCGCAGCCTGCCCGTGGCTCCTGAGCTGGAGGTGGGTGAGCTCAGTGCCGCTCGGTGCCGTGGGGTCCCCGCGATGAGGATGGGGAGCGCGGGGGATGGAGCAGGGCTCTCGTGGGAGTAGGCTGAGCAGCAGCAGTTCCTGAGGGGTTTCTGCCCTGTGTGTGGTGAGTAGATGCAGAATCTGGGTGGCCGTCCTTGCTCCGCCGTGAGCGGTGTCCCCTGGGCTGTGGCCCTGTGGTTCCCAGGGGACACGAGCCACCTGCAGTGCTCGCCCAGAGCTGGGGCTGTGCTGTGGTGGCAGGGCGAGAAGGGAGCTCCAGGGCCAGCTGAGGCCAGGAGGGTCACCGGCCCGTCCAGGGTGGAGTGGCCCTATCTCAGCTGTTTACTCTGGAGTCTAATGATGACTGTGAGGGCGCTGTGCAGCACAGCCTTGGGGTTGCAGGTTCAGTTGTGCTTGCAGGTTCAGTAGGGCTGGTTTTCCACACACAGCCAGCTCCCCTGTGAATGTCAGGAGTGGAGGTGCTGCTGCCAGCCCTTCTCTCCATGTGTGAGTGGGATGCTCACACCTTTCCCTGCCTCAGTTTCCCTGCCCTCAAAGCAGGGTGGAGGGAACATTTCCCAGCCTGGCAGACATAAGCAAGAGCTCTGTGTCCCCATGGTGGGACTGGGGCTGCTCTGGCCATGCAGTGGGATCCCATCCTGCCCAGCCACCCTGGCTCTGGGGTGCTGGGGTGCAGAGCATGGGGCAGGGTGCGCGCTCTGCGCTGGGGGCTCTCCCTGTGCAGCAGAGGGGCCGGCATCCCATATGCACCACCGCCAAATGGCAAATCCCATGACCTGAGAAAACCAGGGAAACTGAGGCCGCGAAGGGAACGTGGTTTGGCCGGGGGAGCCAGCAGCAGGCAGGGAGCAGGGGCTCGAGGAAGCCCGGGAGCGGCCGGCTGCACCCCCCTGCCTCCCCCTCTGTCACCTCCCCGCTCGCTCGCGAACAAATGTCTGTTCTTGCAAAAAAAAGAAGTGACAGGGGTCGTCTCAGTGCTTTCCACATGACCTGCCCGGGAACAGAGGACGTCTTTGTTAATCCACTGAGCTGTCAGTTCAGCCTCTTCACAAAAGGCATAAACCACTTATTGCTGTTCTCACCCCTGACCCCGGATCCGCCTGCGCGGCCTCCATTGTGCCGTCTCGAGGAAGCTGGCAAACAATTTGGGCTGCGGCTCCCATCCCAGCCGGCGGCTGCGCGGGGCCGCCTCCCGCCCCGTTGGCTTTGGGAGCCTCGGCGGGGGCCGCCGGCCGCATCTGCGCGCCCGCCACCTCGCCTGGCAGCTGCTGCGAGGGGACAGGGGCTGCCACAAAGGGGACACCTCCCTCTGCCGTCCCCGTGTCCCCCCCTCTGCCACGGCTCGGGGCTGCCGAAGCAGCTGGCCGGAGCTTGTGGGCTGCCCCGGGGCGGTGGAGAGATGAGGAGGGGGTGCTGGGTGCTGCGCCCCTTGGCCGAAACCACTTATCGAGGGGGACAAAAGCTCCTTAGGGCCCCTGGCTGGGACAGGCTGGAACGGCAGCTTTAGCCAAAGCCGCTTAGGGACAGGCACAAAGCCGGGTGAGAATAGCTCTGCTTCCCGTGCTGCTCAGGGCCGGCGAGGGATGGGGCGATGCCTGCACCCCTCCAACCTCGGGGCGGCCGGCTGGGTGATGTCTGGGGGGGCTGAGCATGTGCCACCCCCCCAGCCTTCTGCCCGGTACCCAGACCCCGCTGCGGGGCCCGTGCGTGCTGGAGCAATTAGATGCAGTCACTTCGGGGCTATATATAACCCAAATTGCTGCCTGCAGCTCGTTAGCTAGCTGTCACAATTGCTGTGGCTACGTCGGGTGAGATCATGTCACTGCGGGACGACGGGAGGCTGGCAGCGGCTGAGGGCAGCGCGGGGACCCGGGGTAGGGGTGCCCTGGGACGGGGGCACGAGCGGGGGGTGCTGCCATGCCGGGGTTGGTGTGGGGGTCAGGATGGGTTCCTCGGGTGCTGCCGGTGAGGCACGGGCATCCCTCCACGGGGGCCTGACGCAGCACGGCGTGTTGAGCCCCATCCGTCCCTGCTGCCGGTGGCCGGACCCTGCTCGCGCGCGGCCCCGTGCTGGCGAGGAGCGCGGCACCTCGGGCTGTCCGGGGGCAGCTGCGAGATGAGCGCGAACATATTGTGTGGGATTGCGCAGCCGGCGTCCCGGCGGCGCTGCTGGAGAGCTCAGCGGTAACCGCAGCCCCGCCGTGACAAACGGCTCCGGCACAGCCGCAGCCGTGCCCACGCAGGCGCCGTGCCGTGCCGTGCCAGTGCGTGCCCGCAGGCACCGCCGCTGCGCCGCGATGGGGGGGTCCGGGTGGGCGCTGATGCCCCCAGCTGTCGGGATGCGCAGTGCCACCCGCTGCACCCCATCGCTGCCGGCCCTGAGTCCCTGTTAATTTGTCAGGGGCCATCTGGGTTAAGCACGTCCCCAACTTGGGAAGGGTTAATGTCATCGTCTCCCTCTGGAGCCTTTTGTTTCTTTCTTTCTTCTTTTTTTTTTTTTCCTTTCCCCTTTTTAATTATGGGTTATCACGGCTGTAATTGCAGGTTCCAACTTTCTGTGAGCAAACACGGCTGAAAAACTTTAAACAGGGTGGTGGGGAGCCGGGCCGGTAGGTGCTCAGCCTGTGGCCGGGGTCTGGTCCCCCTGCGATGTCCCACCCGGGTGGCAGGGACCCAGGGGACCACAGTGGGCAGTGGGGCTGTGCCGTGCTGGCGTTGGGGACCCCAGGCTGCACAGGGGAAGCATCTCCGGACACAGCCTGCTTTTGGGGGAAAATCCTCTGGTTTTCAGGCCGCGGGAGCTGGAGCAGGAGGAGGAGGAGGGAGGCGGTGCGGGGAGATGACTTCCTGGAGGGAAGAGCAGCTGAAACCGTCTGGCCTAACAAGTGACTGGGGCTGTGCCCTCTGTGGCGGTAATTGCGCTGGGAGGCTGACGGCTTGCGGCGATAAAGCCCCAGCGTGAGCTGGAGGGCTCGGCGGCTTTACCGACAAAGGGAGCTGGAGGGAGCCTGTTCACTTCAGCCGTAAACACTCCAAATGCCTTTTATTTTTAGTGCAGCCTCGCACGTCGGTGGCGGCGGGGGGAGGACGGCTCCACGGATGCGGGGGCTCGGGGGCGGTTTGTGCCCCAAAAGCCTTGTGTTTTGGGTTGGAGCTGCCTGTGGCGCTGCCCCTTCCCCGTGCCGAGGCTCCTCCTTCTGCATCCAGCCCTCAGCATCCCCCTTGCAGGTGCAGGATGCGGCCCCTCCATGCTGATGCAGCAGTTGGGCGTCCTCGCCACCTCAGCCCTTGCTCGCAGGGGTTTGGGCGCAAGGTTCGGTGCCTGTGCCAAAAGGCATCGCAGGTGCAGCTGCACTCGTGCCGGCGCTCGCCAGGCTTCGGGGTGGTGCCAGCCAAGGGGCAAAGCACCACAGCCGAGGTTCAGGCTGCCGCGTGGGTGCCACGTTGCCTGGGGAGGGCCTTGCTGTGCCCGGGAGCCCCGTGGGAGGCATCGCCGCTGCGCCCAGCTGCCCGCCCCAGCAGCAGGTGAGGCGCAGGGGAAGTGGAACGGGGAAGCCGTGTTTTCTGGTGTCCCGAAGGCACAGGAAGCGCGACGGTGCGTTACATCACGCGGTAAATCGCTCGCTGGAGAGCAGCCCTGCAGCGGCACAGCCCTCCCTGGGGCTGGGAAACACCAGAGGTCCAGCATCCCCGTGGCACAGCAGCGTGGGCTGCACGCGGCTCCTACGCTCGCACCCCACTGCAGCGCTGTGCTCGCAGCACTGGCACCTTTGGACCCATGGACGTGAGCCCTCTGCATTCCTGCTCCGTCACCACCATCCCGAGGCCTGGGCCAGTTGGTGCCACGGGTGCCACAGCACGTATTTGTGCCAGTGACGGGTGCAGACGGAATGTGCCCTTGGCTGGTCCGTGGGGACGGATGGACGCGGGGACACCGCTCCCTGCCCTTGCCACCATCACTTCCCTCAGCTGTAAAGTGATCTGCTGCGGGCGCCGAGCCGAGGGCAGCGCCGGCTGGCCTTGGCACGGGCAGGGGGACACCAGGATGCTGTGACGTGGTGGTGGCACTGCCTGGGGTGCATGCAGCACCGCCACGGGCTTTGGGAGAGGCACGGTCCCACGGTGCCTCTCCTTATCCATCTCCCGAGGCTGTTTTGTGACCCAGCTGCAGATCTCCTTGTCCTTTGTAAAGAGGATCTGCTGGCAGAGATCTGGAGGCAGGAGCGGCACAGCAGTGTTGGAGGGAGCTCCTGTGGGTGCCATCCAAGCCGGCTCCGATTTGAGCTTTTTCTCCCCCACTTTTGTCACCTGCAGAACTGCCCCAATGTCTTCCCCCGTCTCCTCCGGACAGACCTGGCAGGTATTAACAGGGCAGTGATCGCTCAGGGCGCGCAGCTGCACCTGCCTGACAGCTCAATTCTTTCCGCGTTAATAATGTCACGTAACAATGTCACGTCGGTGTCACCTCGCCACGGACCTGGACCCTGCCTGGGGCCACGGCCCTGGTCCCCAGCGGGGCCGTGCACGGCTGCTTTGTGTTGCAGGGCTGTTTGTTGCAGGCTCACCTCCTGGGTCAGGTACTTCTTGCCTGGCCCCTCTGCCCAGACCCCCTCGCCTCTGCCCAAGCACCTCGGGGTGCTGGTGAACAAGTGAGCGCCCAAATCAGCCTGCTAGCCTCTAATTGGGAGTGAGTCTTTGAGGACATGGCCAGGGAGGAGGGCCCCCCCTCCGAGGGGCTGCTGGGATGCTTTATCTGGGTGGACAGATCCCTCCTAATTGAGCAGATATTCCATGTTCGCAAACAGATGGCTTCTTTGCATCAATTATTCCTTATCTGTGTAACCGGGGATGATTTGCTGACAGATAGCGCGGGGTGAAGTTAAAGCAGGGAGGAGGCCCATGCTCCGCACTGACTCTTGCCCGGGGCTCCAGCTGCTCCCTGGGGGGTCCCGAGCGGTGCATACACCGACGGGGGGCTCCTGGCTGCCTTTCGGGCAGGTAGCACCAATCTCCAGCGGGTTTGCATCTCAGCATCCCCTGGCAGGAAAAAAGGGGGGGGTCGGGGCTCCCTGGGGAGCAGGAGGGGGTGCTGCAGGGGTGCAGTGATCGCTACCAAAATTCCCCTCCCCGCCATGCCCCCAGCTGGCCCGCAGCACCCTGTCTGTTGCTCCCCCATTGCGCATTGCTCAATGCTGCTGTGACGCACGACTGGGGATGATTAATGTTAACTAATGATTAGTTGCTCTAGGTATCAAAGTGTGCCCCAGCCCTTTCCCTTGCCCACAGGTAGGGGATTGCTGTGGCTGCACCCCTGGGGTGTGCTCCCCGCGTCGGCCCTGCCAGCACCCAGCTGGGCGCCCAGCTGCGGCTCTGTGCGGGGCGGGAAGCGCAGCCAAAGAGATCTGCCCGCTCCGGGCTTCGCCTGGGGTTTCTCCCTGTGTGCGACGTCTCCCTTGAGCAGGTTAGCACTCAGAGGGCTTGTTGCACCGCCGTCAGCTTTTTTGGGGTGGGGACTGCTCCCCGGGCTTGTCCCCTGCCCATTGCAAAAGTCCCTTTCTATTAATCCTTGGGAGGGAAAGAAGGAACATCCCGATGCTGTGCTCTGGTGGCCGGGGCAGCCGGTGGCACCCCGCCAGTTGGAGCCGGCACGTGGTGCCACTTGAGGGCTTGCGGGATGTGTCAAGCGCTCGCGGTTGCGCGGCACTGCCATATGGATTCCATAAATTAAACCTTTCCAGGAAGCGAACGGTAAATTTATACGTCTGCTCACATGTGTGGCTCATTGAGTCTAAGGGCTTCCCAGCAAAATTCATGTGCCATCCATCTCACTTAGGCTCTCCAGGCTTATAGGACTAATCCTGGGAAAAACAAGATCAACGTAAAATCCTCTCCGCCTGCACCCCTGCTCCCAAAATTGGGAGCGGGGTGTCCTGTGTGGCAGGAGGGGAGGTCGCCCGCCCTGGTGGAGCAGCGTGCCCTGCATCCTGCCATGCCCGAGGCCGAAGGAGGGCTGCCTGCGGCGCGGACACAGCATCCTGGGGACGTTTTGTTCATGCGTCTCTTCAAAGGCGAAAATAACCACGCTGCAGGCTGGCTGCGCGCGCGGCGAGGCTGGGATGTGCGCTACCTCCTTGCTGTCACTTTATTAAAGATAAACAGGAGCGACGACAGCACAAGCTGTGTTCCTGGGTGCTGTTAAGCGGGAGGGTGACAGCTACAACAAACGCGGGTGCGGGGCTGGGAGCTGCGGGGGATGCCGGACGGTTTGGGCACGGGCACGACCAGCAAACCAAGCGCAGGCACGAATGGCCCTGAAGAGAGCAAAAAGCAACAGATCTCCCTTTTTAAGGGGTGTGAAAGCTGCTTGGCAGGGAGCGAGGGCGGTCGGGGTGTGAAAACCCCGTCCCCACCGTGGCGGCACATTCGCCTCCCCGGAGCCTGCTGCCGCCTCCCAGCAGGAAAGGCAAGGGGGAGTTGTTGATCTCGAGTAAACACTGGCCGGTTGAGTAATCGGTAGCAGCCTACCCAGCCAGCTGCTGCTCGCCGGCAAGGGGACGCTGCTTTGATTCATGTCCCCCCCTGCCCGCCCTCTCCCCCCCAAGCCTTTCTTGTCTGGCCGTGCTGGAAGCGATCGCCCGGATCCAGCTGTAGCCCCGCGGCGTGGGCTGGCTGGCGAGCAGCGTGCGGCTCCCTGCGCCGGCCACGTGCATCTGCCGGCAGGAAAACAAAAGCATCCTGTGTCTGTGCCCCCGGCCCCCCGCCTGTGCCGCCGGCACTCGTCCCTGCTGCTTTCGGGCTGGGGAAGGGGCCCGGTCGGGAGCGGGCGGCCGTGCGGGAAAAGGCGCTGAGTCTGTGTCCTGCTTTTCTTCCAGGCGTCCTCCTCTTCCCTCGAGACGCCTGCCACCAAGCCTGCCGCCAGCGAGCCCCGGCACCGGCCGGTGAGCGCCAGGGAGAGCCCGGGGACGGGTGGCGGTGCAGCCCTGGACATTGGCCCCGACCGCGGCCAGCGGACAGCTTTGGATGCGGAGGGTGCAGACGCTGGAGCTACAAGTAGGTGCTGCGGGGGCCGAGGGGGTCCCCAAGTCCCCTTCCACTGTCGAAGGAGGTTGGGGAGCACGCCCGGTGGTTTTGGGGATGGGGCCCTGAAAGCCACAGCCATGCCGGGGAGGTGACCCCGGCGGCACCCCGGTGCCTGCTGCTGTCCCCGGGGCCGTGAGTCAGGCCATGGGCGCCGCGGAGAGCCGCAGCGTTGGGCAGGCCCTGCTGGGGGCTGGGGGGGGCCCCCGGGGCTGGGCCGAGCCACAGCTCCTAGGACTCGGCTGCCTCGTCCGTCAGGAGCGGCAGCATTTTTGGGAGAGGCATCACGCGTGCTTCCCACCTGCCGCCTCCCAGGACGGGCTTGTTTGCCAGCCCTTCCCGGCGGGCGCGCCGTGCCGTGCCGTGCCGTGCCGTGCCAGGCTGCTTTGATCCGGCAGCAACCGCCGATGCCGGCTCCCAGCGCTGGGCTGGGGAGAGCCGGGAACCGCAAGGTGCAGCAGGCAGGGAGCCAGGGCGGGCAGCACTGCCGCCCCGGGGCGCGGGGGGGGTTCTGCCCCCACCCCGGCCCCGAGGAAGGGCCGAGCGCCGGGACGCTGTGGCTGGAGTCAGCCGCGCAGCAGCCCAGCCGCTGTGTCCCTGGGGGGGGGGCCGGGGGGGCCGGGCTGCATTTGCAAGCTGCTCACAGCCCAGCGCGCAGGCAAGCTGGGAGCCGTGGCCTGGAACGGGCCTGCCGGAGTCAGCGCTGGATTTATTACCCTGCCAGTGGCTGCCGGGCAAAGGTGACAGTGACTAATGGCTTGTTACACGCCTGCCACATCTCATCTGTGCGCCGCGGCCGGGTGCTGGCGTTCCCAGCCCCGGGCTCGGCGTGTGGGCAGCCTGCGCCTGCCCTGCCTGCCCCTCGGGGACGGGGGCGAACCCCCCCTGTGCCCCCACGGGGAGCTCGGCCAGAGCGGGTGACGGTGACGTTTTGGTGTGGGAATCCTCAGCCGCCCTTGGCTGTGTGTGCTGGGAGCAGCGTGCCACCAGCACCGTGTCCCCTGCGGCCAGCGCAGGCTTGGGGACCTTGGGGTGCCCCCAAGGTACCGCCGTGTCCCCAACCAGTGTCCCAGCCGGTGAGGTGCCGGCATGTCCCGAGCTTCCTGGGGATGGGCTGGCCAGCCTCGTGTGACACATGGGACTTTCCGGCACAGATGAAACTCCTCTGTGGTTGCAAAAGCAGAGCCCCACTTGTCACCTCTGCCAGTGCCATGGTCCCCTCCCGGTGCCACCGGCAAAGAGCGCGGAGCCCAAGCCTTCCTCCCCACCAGTGCAGGACACAGGTGACAGCCCCCTGGGGACATGGGACCTGCTCTGCCGGGGCCACCTGCTCCTCTGTTTGCATCCCCTTCGCCCGCCTCTCCTTCCAGCTCTTCCCTGCATGTTTTTGGGGTGGAAAGCTCCTTTTTGCCCAGCTGTGGAGGCTGCCGGAGGGGCCTGGGTCAGGTGCTGGCCCTGGGATGAGGCTTGCTTTGCACCGGCTGTGTTTTTGGTGAAGTGGGCTGCCAGACTTTCACAAGGCTTTGCTGAACTTGTGTAACGCAATTTCCAGCAGGCACCAACTCGGCCAAATATAGGGAGGATTTCCAGGGAAGCCGTGTCCTCCACAGCAGGGGGATTTTCCAGGACCAAATACCGTGGTCCTGGAGGCTTCTCGGGGAAATGCTGGGGGGGATTTTTTGTCTTTTTTTTTTTTTTTTTAATATATGTCCCCCAAATTTCATTTTTGGAAATGTCTGAGTCGTCAAAGCTCCAGCACTATTTTTGGAAAGCCAGTTTGCAGAGGCACCCTGGCATGGAAAATTTCAGCCTGAATGATTCAGCTTTGACAAAGTTGTAAGCACCAGGAAACAAGGGTCTGACAACGGGAAGTGCAAAGTGGGCTTGCACATTGCACGGATCCAGGCCGGCTTTGGGTGCACGTGTGCGCCGATACGCGCGGGTGTATATGTGCGTGCACGTACGGATGCTGACAAAGCCACAAATGCATTCACTAGGAAAATTAAAAAATTAACAGGCATTGGCTCGCTCTAGATTAGTAAAGGCAGCGAGATAAAAGTGGCTCGTTATACCTTGTGAGAATTGCTGATAAGGGCATTTGTTACTCTGTATTCTTTAAAAAGAATGCAATAAAAATTTAAAATAGAATGGGAAAAAGGAGATGAGGGGAGAAAGGGCTGGGGCTGGGGGAGGTGGTGGGCATCACCGGCGAGGTGGGCTTCACTGGCGTGGTGGGCATCACCAGCGTGGTGGGCAGCGCAGCCCCTCGGAGGAAGGAGAGGTGGCTGGAGGGGAAGCTGAAGTGAAGGTGAGCCAGGAAGGGTCGCCTCGGTGGGGTGCTGGAGCGTGCCTGGCACGCTCTGCTCCCAGAGGAACCTTGGTGCAGTGGTTTCACAGCAGGGTTTGGCTGGAGGGCGCCTGCCAGCCCCTCTGTTAGGGCTCGGAGAGCGCTTGGGGTGGGTGCACAGGCGGCTTGGCTTGTCCCCGGTGGTTTTCCCCGCTGCGAAGGCACCCCTGCCGTGGTCCGAATCTCCTCCCGGAGACCTGCAAGTTCATGGCCGGCAGCGCCAGGACCAAATTCCTCTCCAGAGCCTCCCTTCTGCCCCGCAAGTCCTCGGGGAAGGTCGAGGTCCTGCCTGTCCCAGCCTGCCGAGCCTGTCCGGCGTGCGGAGCAGACCGGCAGGGTTTGTAATGGCTGTTAAGTGATCGGTGGCTTCCTCCGCTTGTGAGCGGGCTGAGCTCCACCCCGCTCGTTTCACTGGTGTCTCCAAGCTTGTTGGTCACCAGCGCGCGGGCAGAGCCCGCTGGGTAGTGGTGTGGGTGGCACAGAGGTGACCACCACGTTCCCAGCCCCGGGGACTGTGCTGGCTGCTGAGTCCCCCTTCCTGCGCCCGGTGCAGGGGGCTGTGGGGTGCATGGAGGGGGCCGTCTTCCAGCCTCCTAGCAAATGGCACCCCAAGGTGGTGCCACCCATGTGGCCCCGCTGCACCTTATCCCTGGAGGGTCCGCGCTGGTGACAACCCCGGTGCGTGTGGTGACGTGTGGCTCCTGGGACGCCGTGCTCACAGTAGGGTGGGCTGGCACCTCCGCCGGGGTGCGAGGTCTCCTGGAGGCTGCAGCCTTGAACTGGGTCAGGGTGGAGGTCCCAGCATTTAGGCTGGGGGGGCTCATCTTATTTGGGGTTGG
>VXAL01001158.1:131-28506 GCA_013399475.1 Chauna torquata | reverse complement strand
CGGCTCGGCTCCGCTCCTCTTCGCCCAGCCGGGCCCCGCTCCGTCGCCTCCCGGGATTCCCACCCCCGCCCCGCCGCCTCCTTCCCTCCCCGCACCGCTCCGTGCCCATGGAGGAGCGCGGCCCCCGGTGGACGGCGCGGCCGCTGGGTGAGTGCTGCGCCCCGGAGCCCTCCTGCCCTGCCTCCCCCGGGCACCCCCCGGCTTCCCGGCCCCTCCCGGGCACCCCTCGCCCGGCTTCCCCCACTCCTCAGCCCCGGCGTCCATTTTCTGGTCCCCCCCCGCGACCCCGCAGCGCTGCCGGCGGCGGGATGGGTGCCGCCAGCGTCGCGCCCTGCGCGGAGCCCCCTTCTCGCAGGAGTGCCGGGGGGCCCGGCTGTGCGGGTGCGGATGGAGGGTGCGCCAGGCTTGGGGGTCCGGCAGCTGCGTCTCCCGGGGGAGCAGGGGGTCGTGGCGCTTGGGGGGTCACCGGGTCCCGTGGGGGCCGGCGTTGGCCGAGGGGCTTTTTGTCCTGCGTTGTCACAGAGGCCACCGCTCCTCCAGGTCACTTCCCATGTCAGCGTGCCAGGGGTGAGGGGACGGCGGGGTGGCAGGGCACGGGGGCACGCGGGGCCGTGCTGCGAGCTCGGCCCTGCCAGCTGACGGCAGTGACCTTGGCACATCTCCGTGCCTTGCTCTTCACGCTTCCCATCTCGCCAAGCAGCCAGGGAGCCGCCGTGCCTCAGTTTACCCACGCACGAGCGGGCAGCTCTCGTGTTATTGCCGTTTCTGAACATCACGGGCTCCAGGGCTGGTGAGGGGGGGGGTCTTGCTAACTGAGCTTCCCGGACCGATGCGGGGAGCCCGGCTAACGTGTGCTGCGTCGCCCTTTCCGCAGGGTGAGGTCACGGCCTCTGCGTCTCGCCCATCTCCCGGCTAATCGTCTCCCGGCGTGTTTATCTGCTCTGCTCCATCCTCACTCTTCCACCCCTGCCTTGCCCTTCGCCCCGGGGCCCGACGGTTCGCCGCGCCGGCTCCGAGCCGCACTAATGGCTGGGGCGCGTTCGCACCCGCAGTCCTGCCCCATCCCAGCGCCTGCTTTGCATGGCGGGGCCGTGGCGGGTGCCAGGGCCAGGCTGCCCTCCCCGTCCCCCAGCGAGTGCCCGCTGCGCGTCTTGTGAGCAGCGCGGCAAGCACCTGGCCTTCCTCCTCCTCCTCTTCCTCCTCCAGCAGCTGGTTCTCCAAGCCGGAGAGCGGGGATGGAGGAGCGGGGCAGCCCGGTGCAGGCAGGGTGCCCGTCGCAGCGGGTGGGTGCTGGGGTGCCCACGCACGCACGTCGGGCTGCGAGCGGGAGCGGCGGAGGAGTTAATGGAGGGAAAAGGCAGCGGGAAGGCAGTGCCTCTTCCTGCGAGCGCACGCGCGCGTGCGCGCCGGCCTGCGCGAGCATATGGGTGAGCCTGTGTGGTTTGTGGGTGTGCCCCCGCGGGGCTGGGTGCGTGTGAGGCAAGCGTGCGCGAGGCTGTGTGTGCTTGGCAGCGTGTTTGTGTAACCTTGTGGGTAGGTGTTGGGTGGAACGACAGCAAACGGTGGCGCGGCTGAGCTGGCCGGCCTGGGCCAGCGGCTCCTGTGCGGTGCGGGGGGCCTGTTTGGGGGTGTCTGTGCACACGCGTGTGCCTGCGCTTTGCGACCTAAGGGCGCGCTCGCAGCTGCCAGCCGTGTGCGCTCAGCGTGTCCGCACGCCTCCCTGGTGGGTGCACGCCGGGGGGGTGCAGCTGTGTGTGCACGCGCATGCGTGTGCATGCACGAGCGTGTGTGCACTCGTGTGTGTGTACACGAGCGTGCACGCCCGGGCCTTTTTCAGGGGGAGTGTGTGAATGCGTGTGTGTGTTGGCTCCAGGGCAGGGAGAATTACAGTGGAGACAGTGGCTTTGGCGGGGGGCCAGGGCTCCCGCCGTCTCGGGGGGGGGTGCGAGGGAGGGTGCAGCGGGACATGCAGCTCGGCAGCAGCAGAACATTTTATCACTTCCTGACATGCTAGCGCCCTGGATGGGGCTGCAGGTTCGGGGGGGAGCTCTGGAGGGGGGACTATTTTTTAATCTCCCCTCTTCCTGCTCCTTCTCGGGGCCCCTAAGCCCTCTTTCCCACCAGCCGTGCTCCCTGTCCCCATGGGGGCTGTGACAGCCTGGGGCAAGGAACCAGGCACTGCAGCAGGAGGGGGCCTGGGGGTCCCGGTGGGCTGTGTCCGGGGGGTCTCCCCCCACGCCGACTGTCATCTGGATGGGGTGCACTGGGTGCAACACGGCGCTGCTCCTGCCCCGGATCGGGGAGCACTGCGCCGTGGGTCACGCTCCTGTCCCCAAGCCCCAGCAGCGATGCCCAGCCTCAGATGCAGAGTTTGGCAGTGCAGCCTGCGGCGTGGGCTTGGGGACATGGCCTTCCCTTGCCGTGCCTCATTTTCCCCGTGGTGGACAGGGTGGGTGAGCTGGGTGCCGCAGGGCCCCCTGGGTGCCAGCATTGCTTGGATGCATCACCTGCGTGCAGGGCTGCGGGCGTTCCGGGGGGGGCTGCGTGCCCGGATGGGGTCACGGGTCAGGTTTGGGGTTGGCGAGAGGTGCCAGAGGGGCAAAGGGCAGCGAGGCTTCGGAGGGGGGGCCCGCGGGAACAAAGCTTGGCACCGCGCGAGCGCGCGTGTTTCTGTGTGACCGCTCCGGGAAGGCTGCCAAGGGGATTGCCCTTGAAATAGCACTTTCTGTGCCCTGGCTTCCCTCGCTGCTCAGCCCGGGGGGGGGGGCCGTGCCGGCGCCCTGCAACCCCCCTGCCCTCCTTCCCAGCACCCCGCTTGCGGGCGGTTGCAGCGCGGCGCGGGAGGAAGCGCGCCCCGGTGCTCCCGCGCCGATAACGGCGGCCGCCTTATCGCGGGGCCTTCTGCAAGAGCGGGCTGCACGGCCCCCGCCTCCCCCACGGCCCTTATCTGCCTCCCCTCATCTGCCTCGGCCGTTGTCCCCGGCCCCCAGCGCCCGCGGGGTCGGCCCTTCGGGGCTGCTGCGGCCCCGCCGCTTGGCAGCCTGCCCCCTCTATCCTTTTTGAAGTTTAAAATCCATTTAAGTCAAGAGGAGGGAAAGTTATTGCTGCTAAAGCCCCTTGCGTTTAGCAGTAAATCCTCTTTGCTGCTCCGGCACAGCCTCTTAGCACCAGCGGGGCCGTGCGGGTGTCTCCGGGGGGGTGCCGGGCTTCTGCCCCCCCGGCACCCCGCAGCCTTGCAGTGCTGAGAAGTGCTTGTTGTGCTGGGAGGGAGCGGCGGGAGCAGCGCGGCGGCTCGCTTGCAGCTGGCTGGCTCACCGCTTGCTCGCCACCTCCTTGCTTACGCTGACCCGGTCCAGAAAGGGGGTTCCCCTTGTGGCATCGCTGCCGTGTCCCCCCGCGGCCCGGTGTCCCCTGCGGGGCGGGTGGCACGGCGTGGCAGCTCACCCCCCTGTGCTCCCGTGCACCGGGGCAGGTTGAGGCCATCGGGGTTAGGAGCAGAAGCGTGCCCCCGGCTCTCTCCCCGCTGTCCTTTTGCTCCCTGCTTCCGCTTCCTACACTCTGCGGAAGGGCCGCTGGCTTTGATCCCTCTCCGCAGGCAGGTGGCCAGCCCGGGAGCCCCCGCGTGCCCCCACACCCCCGGTTCTGCCCCCCACCCGGGGGGGCTCGTGTCCACAGGTGCCCGGGCGAGCAGGGGGATGCATTTCCCCAGGCGCCCTCACGTCTCCAGCATGGAGGGCTTGATGGGGCGGCACCGTGCACAGCAGCGTTTTTATTTGATTTCCCTTCTCCAGAGCTGGTGATATTTAAATATTAATGTCTGCCTCTAATTGCTGTGTCAGAGGAGCAGGTCGGCGCGGGAGCGGGTGCAGGGGAGGCACGCCAGCTAATTTGGTTGTCTCGGGGAGTGTTTGCAGAGGAGAAATGTTTGTGCGCGCGCGTGTATACACATATGTGTATTTTTACTCCATTGAGATCTGCTTGGCCCTGGCAGCGGTGTGCGGTGGGGGGCCTGGAGCAGGGCTGCGATGCCAGCTGGGTGGCACCTCGGGTGGGTCCCTGTGCCAGGGATGGAGACAGATGTGCAGCAAAGGGAGAGTGCAGTGCCCCCGGACCCCAGGGCTGGGCTGGGGGTGCCACCCACCGGCTTCCCAGGAAGCGGGGCCGGGCTCCTCGCCCTTGGACACGTCTCCGCTCTCCGGGAACCCTGCACCGCCCCGGGGCCCAGCGGGAGGAATGCAGGCGAGGTGCAAGAGCCGCCGTGGGCGGCGAGCTGGGGCCGTGCCCGGTGTGGCGAGCTTGGCAGATGGCGGGGCCAAGGGGCCTCCGTGCCCTGAAAGCCGGGGAGTGGGGAGGATGGAGCACAACGGGGTGAAGGTGCCCTGCAAGCCCCGTTGGCGTTGGGGCGCACGCTTTTTGCAGCGGGGCAGCGAGCCTTTATGCGTTCCCGGTGTGATATTTATGGAATTAGCAAAATTTAACATCCCGTAAAGCCGGGCTGGAGCAGAGGTGCAGCCCAGGGAGCTTTGCACACAGAGGGAGACGGGAGATGCACGAAAACGGGGATGTGCGTGCCGCCGGGGACGGGAGGGTTAACCACGGCGGGGGGGTTCCCGCGGGGAGAGCGGAGTCAGATGCTTGTGTTCTTGCTTCCTGTAATAAAGCGCACGCCGGAGTGCTTGTCACCTGCTCTCTGTTGTGCTGCCAAGCGGCAGACATGCCGCTTCTTGCTGCGGGCCCTGGCGCGCTCCCCGCTGCCTCTCCTCCCGCCCGCCCCGGGCGCGCGCCCCGTGCCAGCGCGGCCTTAGCAGGTGTTTCGGGGAGGGTGCGACGGTGCCTGTTGCCGCACGCCCCGTGCGGGTGGAGGCCGTTTAACTGTTCCTCACCGCGGCCGTGCCCCCTCCGCCTCCCCGGGGCGTAGCGGCACTGCCGGGGATGCGGCACCGCTGCGGGTGACGCCGGTGGGCGTCCTCGCTCCGTGGGCCGACAAGCATTTTGGGGCGTGGAGGTCTCCCCGAGGTGGGTGCAGCCGCTTGGCGGAGCTGCGGGCGGGCATCTCCGGGTGTCCCCGGCGGTGCCACGCAGCGCGGTTGGACCTGGGGGGTCTGCGCAACCTGTGCCGCGCAGCCTGGTGGGACCGCGGTGCGCAGTGCCACCCCCGTGGGTGCCAAGGGCACTGCTGCAGCCCGCTGGAGCCTACCCCTTCCCAGCGTTCCGGCCCTCCTGGGGATTTTCCGTGTTGAGGATCATCTGGGCTCACCCCGCTGCCTCTCCAGAGCCCCGGCCGGTCTGACCGCCCCGCAGCCAGCGCTCCGGGAGCAACTGAAGCATCGCCGTCCCCATGAACCTGGAGGCGCAGCGTTTGCCACCGGCTGCTGCCGTGAACCCCGGCTGCGGGGAATAAGGGGCGAGCCTCATTTCTGCTCCTGGGGAGGGTGGGTTTGGCTGCTTCAGCGGCTGCCAGGCGGCTGAGAGATCAGATCAAACCAGTGCCTGGCCCCAGCTGCTCACGTGTTCCCTGTGGGGACCGCAGCATCCTGCCCCGGTCCAGCCTCAGCTCCCGGCACCGGCTTTGTTTCCGCCGTATAACAATATGATGGGTTAGGGTCAAGCTGTGGATTCATCACTTGTTGGAAGACTTTGCAGAACAATAAAGGTGTCTGCCTTTATATCTGCTCATATTTTATCCTCACCACGGCCTTTCCCCAGCGCCGGCCGGGATTTACAGCAGGGGATATTTTAACGTGTCGAGGCGAGATGGGAAAGCCGAGGCCGCCCGCGCCTCCCCGGCCGGCCCCCCTCCCCACGCCTTTGCATTCAATGCCTGTGCGCTGAAATATTTACCTTCCAGCTCCTCTGACAGTTCAAGCCGTCTCGTGAAGCAAAGGTTATTGAACTGCGAATGTTATGACATTACATTTTTGTGTCTGCACTTTCAAGATGCGTGATGCAGCCTGAATGATAAGTGATCTCGGGGTTAAGGGTGGGTTTTTTTTCTCCTCTCCCTCCCTTCTGCTTTCCTCCTCGGCTCGGTGCAGGCTTTCGGCTCTGCTGGGACTTGATAACGCTCCCTTTTATTGCCCTGCCTTTGCATTCCTGCAGCCGGGCTCTGTGCGTTCGGTGCTGGGGTTGTGGGGAGGGTTTGGGGCCAGGGATGGGGCAGCCCTGGCGCTGCAGCTGCTGCGTGCCTCAGTTTCCCCAACCCTGGGCTCTCCCCAGGAAGGCATGAAGCGTGTGGTGCATTGCGTCTGCTTTCGGCGTCCTGTGACCCAAAGGGTGTCCCTTTGCCGGGGGTGTCACTGCATGTCCCCTCTTTGCTCTGGGCTGTGCCGCGGGTGCAGGAGGTGGTGCTCGGCGCTTTCCGCTGCCAATCTTGCACCCCTGCAACCGGAGTTTTGGGGACCACCGAGTGACCTAGGGGACATCCGGGAATGGGGACAAGTGACAGCGGGGGCTGGCCTGTCCTATACACACTAGAGGGCAGCAACAAACTGGAGCAGCGGGCGCGGGGCCTGACTGCCGTAGGTCCCCGGGATACTTGGGGGTTAAGTGTCCGGATTTGGCCCCACGTGGCGGGCTTGCAGCGGGGAGCTGCAACCGGGTGCAGGGTGCGAGCAGGCGGCGGCGGCTTTGCAGGGGAGCTTGAACCAACCGGAGGCTCTCAAATGCAATCAAGCAGCAGGGCGAGGGCCAAGCGCTCGTTGCGGCGGCCTTAAGCCAATCTGACCCACGGTGTAATGTCGTTCCGGCAGCAAATTAATTAAGTTATTCCATAAATTTGGCCGCGTTTGCTGCCGGTGAATCACATCTGCCCGTGCCCCCCGGGCTCCCCTCGCCTCCCCACCCCGTCTCGGCTCCCTGCTAGAGTCAACAGCTCGCCCCGAAGTGCCTGGAGATTTATCTCGGCATCTGCCCCCGCTCCCTGCGTCGCCTCCGAGATGCCGGGGTCGGGGCCGGCCCGGCAGCGCTAACAGAAACCAGCTGTGCCGGCGTGCGCGGGGGGGCCGCCGGCGGAGAAAAAGAGGTCAGGGCCCGGGAAATTAAATGTTCATAAATGTAGGCCCAAGCGCTTAAAAAGTAGGGCAGTGCCATTAAATCTCATTAAAGTTTAATACCTATCAGTGCCACTTCAGGCAGCCCTTGGACATTGCTTTAATTTGATGGGTGTTAAGGGAGAATTATCAAATAATTGTGCTGGCTGGGGACTTGCTTTTATCATGTTACACGGAAAGCTCTCCCGGCTTTGTGCCGCACATCAAAACAGCGCGGGCAGGTATTGTTCTGGGGAGGGGGGTGTTTCGGGGGGGTCCCCGCCGCCCTCTCCGCCGGGCGAGGAGGAGCGAGGGATGAGGGATGCGAGTGCTGACGCTGGGGCTGTCACAGGGCTTAGCCGATCCCTGACGGCAGCAGGAGCGGGGCACCGCCGGCCCCGAGCATCGCGCGGAGCTGCGGGCGTTGCTAATTACTGCTGATTTTTGGCGGGGCTGGGGGATAGGGGGAATTGCCGATTGAAGGTGCAGAGCACAGCAGGGACGGGGATGAGACGCGGGCGCAGCCGGCCGCACGCTCCGGGGACGAGCGGGGCCGTGCAGAGGCGAGCGCACGGGCCCATGCATTTTTGATAGGGTGCACCCAGGGTTATTTTTATTTCCTTCTATTTTTTTTCATCCCTGCCTAGCCGTAAAAGTCCCGATTGATAAAGAATTAGCGCCAGGTCGTTAGTCCTGGTTTTTATTAGATAACCCCGGTGCAAGGTGCTGTCGTGTAAACGCCGGGGCCAGGGGAGCGCGGGGAAGGGGAGAGCTGAGCCGCTGCCATGAATTATTCAGCAGCGCCTGATTTCACATTATTCTCACTGATACTTTTACAACCTGTCAGTAAATAAAAAGATTCTACATTATTTATAGAAATGGACCCGAATTGGTTAGGAGAATTTACTGTTGCTATTATTAGGGTCTGCTCAGCACCGCGTTAATGAGAGCCAGGAAAAGGCAAACGCTGCTTTCCGCCAGCTCGGTGTCCCCCCCCGGGGCTCTCCGGGCCCTGGGGGTGCCCCTCGCTGCCGCTTCGGGAGGCGGGACGGGAATGTCCCCTCTGCCTGGCTGGGGCAGGGGTCTGCGTGGTTTTGGGCTGCTTGAAGGGGCAAAGGCTGCTTAGGGACGTCTCCTCGCTGGGAAAGTCTCCTTGCTGGGGACACCTGCTTTCCGGGGACATGTCCCTTATGGGCCGGGGACATCTCCGCGCTGGGTGCCGCCCCGGGGCAGGCCGGAGGGGCTGGATGCTCCACGCGTGGTGCGGTTAGCCAGCCGGCAGCGGGACAGCCGGCGCGGCGAGGTGCCACGGCGGTTTGTCACCTCACACCTTCGCCCTGCCCGACTCAGGGCACCCGGGGGGGTTGCTGGGAGGGAGGCTGGAGGGCAGCGCAGGATGATACCGCGCGGGGGCTGGCCTTTCTAGCATCCCCCTAGAAGCCCCCCCGGTGAAAGCAGCCCCCACCGCGTGCACACTGCTGCCTCGGCTCCCAAGCGCGGGAGGGGGGGCTCCGCTTCCAGCCTGACCCAGAAAGGCTGAGCCCTGCGGACCCCCCCCGCTGTCGGCTGTCATCTGAGCAGGAGCCGGCCCCGCGGATCTGATCCGGGCTTGGTGCATCCCTGACGCGACAGGTCTGGGGAGATGTGCCGAAATCACACAAACAGCAGCGCCCGGGGGGGGTCGCGGCCACGAGCGGGGCGGTGGCCCCGCCGCGAGGACGCGTGCTGCCGCGCACAGACGGACCGTCCGGACGAACGGACGGGCAGCCGAGCCCAGCGGGGCCGAGCCAGGCGAGCCGAAACCCAAGAACTTAATGGTTTGTTTCCACTGTCCTAAGGTGCTTGCTACAAGCCTGCCGGTGACAGTTTTATTGGCAGGCAGGCCATGCTAGAAGGATTGTAGGCTATTTACAGTGTTGAGGCCATGACTTTGTGAGCAGACAGTTAACATAAATTCACATGATGGATCAGTTATCACTTCATTGAACTTGTGGCGGATCCATTGAAGGCTGTGCAGTAACATACTGTTTCCTGGCTCTGCACAGCGCTGGGATACATTAAATACACTTTATTTATAGCTTACCATTGCTGCACTGTGGGCAGGAGAATGCAGCTTTTGCAACTATCATCTAATTTTATGATGAGCATTAAAGCAAGGCCTATAATTTGCACCTTTTTATTCATTAGACACTGGTGCAGCCATAAGTCAAGAATGCCCAGGGATTTAGATGCAGATCCAGAAGATAAACTATTGACAAGCCAGATGTATTTTTACATTAGTGTGCCTTTACAATAGTTTATGTTGAGAGTGGAATATAAATTGCATTATTAAATACGAACCACTCTTGTAACCACTGCTTTGCCTGCTTATTTGAAGGAAGGATGGGATTCAGAGCTGCAGAGCAAGGAGGCTTTGCCTAATTGCTCAAGGTTGGATGGGTGAATTTTATTTGCTTTTATTTTTGCCCCAATGCGCTGGAGCAGAGCGAGCCGGGCGCTTGCCGGGGCATCCGGGAGCTTTCTCCGCCCGCAGCAGGCGTTTAACCTCAATTTCCCCACTCCTTCCCCCCTCCTCTCGTGCCCTTCCGGATTTCGGAAGCACCCCTCGCTGCAGCCCCGGCAGGCGGCAGGGGCTGGCCAGGCTTTGCCCCGGCACCCGCGGCTGTCCCCGGGAGCTGGCGGTGGCCACGGGACGGCGATGGCCCCGCGGGCACCGACCTCTCCCTCCCGGAGCACCAGGCAGCCCTGGCCAGCAGCGGGTTAAATCCTTTTGTTTCCGAGGCAATACAGTTTATATTATGAGCATGAATAAAAGATGGTTGTGCTAGGGGTAGCTGTCAGTATCTTTGCTGTGTATAAAGGCTTCTACTGTAGCTTGACAGTAAAAGACTGTGTTTGGGGACTGATGTGGTTTCTCAAAGGAGCTAAATAAATAAGGGACGCTTATTTTTACACCAGTAAAGGCTGATGGAAATTTAAAGCCCTGTTTATCTCTCTGAAATCGTGGTGTTTATTGTTATCTCATGTAGGGGGAATTTGCATGTTCGCTAATAATTAACTGAACCCAGCGCTTCTCCCTCCTGTACGTGCTGCAGCCCCGCCGTTATCTGAGGGGAGGAAACGCTGGCAAATCAAATGCAAACATTGAACGAGCCTGGGCCGGGCGCGATGCCGCCGGCCGGTGGGTGCCGCGGTGTCGGGGTGCTCCCCGGCACCCATCCTGCTGCACGTCAGCCCGAGGGAGCGTTCTGGGGGCCGTGGGGCCGTGAGCGTGCGCGCACGGGAGCCGTCCCCATTGCCGCCCGTCCCCGGGGCTGCGTTTCCCCGGCGTGCTGCGGGAGCGAGCATCGGCTCCTGGGCAAAAGCCTCCGAGGCAGCGGGGCAGAGCACCTGCCCCTTTGTGCCCGGCGCTAACAGGCGTCCCGTCCCGGTCCCCGCGCCACCAGATGCTGCCGCTCCGTGTCACGCCATCGTCTCGCTAGCGGAGTGTAACGGGGAGAGCAGTCGGTGCCTTTGTTTCTAGTGCTCTTCACACAGCTGTCACTTCCAGTGATCAGTAGAAAAATCATCACCGCACAGGATCATACATATGGAACGGTGTCTGTGCGGAATATTTATTGTAACATGTGTCAGGGCCGCGCTGGTCACGAGCCCTGGGTCTGCCTCGCCCCGCACCAGCCCCTGGGTGGATGCTGCCATCCCCCGGGCTCTGCCTGCCGCGGAGTGAGTGTCCCCAGGGTGGTGTCCCCAGGGCGGTATCCCCAGGGTGGTGTCCCCATCACATGTCGGTGTGAACAGGCCTTGCAGAACGTCGGGGCCCCAGGGACTCGGGGCTAATTGTGCTCGGCTGCCCCGGGTGATGTACGGGGCTGTGCAGCATCCTCTGCCCCGGGGCACTCGCTGAGGCCCTCACTTTGCCAGCCTGTCCCTGACCTTGCTGTTCCCAAAGGATGTCCCCAGTCCTGGTGGCAGCTGAGACACTGCAGTGTGCAGAGCCCCAGCTCGGGGTCCTCTCCGGGCTGAACCCTCCTTCCTTGGGGACAAACAGCCCCTTGCTGGGGTCACCTATGGGGCGACCTTCGGGGTCTCCAAACTTAGCCATGCCAGGAGGGCGAAGGCACCCAGGAGCCTTGGTCCCATCGCTGTTCTGCGTGCCGACGCGTGGACAGGGCGCAACCCCTTGCTCCCGCACTGCCAGGAGGGACCTGGGTGGTGGAGATGCTGCCCTCGGGAGTGGCGGGTCCCCAAGCTGAGCCTCGCTGGGGACAGGGATGGGGACAAGGAGGGGGAAGTCTCCCGTCTCCAGAGCTGTCAGCTCGGCACCTTTCATGTGTGATGGGTAAACAACGCAGAGCGCCCGCCTGGGAAGGCTGTTGGATCCCTGCTGGTGCTAAAGCAGCGTCTGGCAGGGATGGGGAACGTGCCGTCGCCTGTGCGAGGCACTGCGGACGTGACGCCCCGCTGGGGCTCGTTGCCGCCTGCTTCAGCAGTGGGAGAGAGTGAGCTGTCCCGGAGGTGGCAGCAGGGCAAAACCGGAGCCTCTGGGGACCTCGAGGTGGTCAGAGAGGTGTGAACTGGGGACATTTGGCTCCCCAAATTGTCCTGGGGGGCTGCAGTGCTCTGGGGAGCTGCAGCATCCCTCGGAGGCGCGGGTGCCTGGTGCTAACAGCAGCCCGAGCTCCGAGCAAATCTCCTTCCAGCACCAAAAATCACAGCCAGTCCCCATGTCCCCGTCCGCATCCCCATCCTGTCCCCAGCCCTCCCTCCCAGCCAACCTAGAGTTTCCAGGGCATGGAGCTGGCCTTTTAGGCCCCGTGCCACATTGCTGTGGGTTTTCCCTCGCTGGGCACAGCGCGGGGACGGACAGATGCTGCGCAGGCAGCAAGGGGGTCACCGGGTCCCCCGAGCACATGGCTCGGGGAAGGTGTTGCAGGCGCCTTTTGGCACCCGCCGCCACACGAGCGCGCTCCTCTGACAGCTTTATCAAGCCTCCAGACTTCCCAATTCCATTGTTCCTGACATCTGTTTCGGTAAGTGATTAATTGCAATTAGTGAACAGTTTGAAAGCCCGTGGAAGAATATTCAGCAGAAAACTCGTCAAGATTAATGAGTGGTGGCAGTTGTCAGAAGGGCTGCTGCCTCGCCGTGATGCGGCGGCGGCGTGGAGGTGCAGGAGGCTGGGTGAGCGCGGGTGCCCCCCTTCCCTCCTCGCGCCCGTGTCCCCCTGTGCCCCCCTCCTGGAGAATAACACAGGATGATTTTTCATCCGAATGCATGAATTATCCGCTAATGCGCTATTAATAAAGCACTGTGGAGTTTCACCGAGATTAGGTCCTAAATCATGCAGAATGAATTTTAATGAGTCCAAAAGACACCGTCATTAGCCACTCGCGGGGACCTGGAGAAAATACGGGGGCTCGCCCTGGGCAACAGCCCCCCGGGGTGGGCTGGGACGGGTCACGGCAGAGGGCTGGGACGCTGTCACCCAGACCTTCGCTCCGGGGGGGCCTGGGGTGTGCCGTGCCACACCGTGCCGTGCTGCGCGGTGTGCGTGCATGAGTGTGCGGCGGCGGAGCCGGCTGCCTTTGTGCGGCACTGGTGAGGTGGCTGGTTTGCAGGGAATTAGCTCCGCGGGCTGTGACTCAGAGCAGTAAGCTCTCTAAATACCACTGCCTCGGCTGGCGTGAAAGCGGCGGCTCCTCGCAGGAGCTGTGACGGGCACCTGGGGACGGCAGCGCACGTGCGCGCAGCCTGCTCGGCCGGCTGCGCAGGGCGGCCGCGCTTGAGCTCGCTCCAGGGACCTGGCATCCTCCTCGCTGCCCCAAATTATCGAAGGAGCTGGGGGAGTTTCGCCTGCAGCGAGTTTCCCAGGCCTTTGCAACGTGCCTTTGCTCTCGGTCTGGCTTTGCCCGTCCTGGTGCAAAGGTGCGGTCGTCCCGAGGTGGCAGGCGGTGGCACGCCGGTGGCCCCAGGGACAGGAAGGGCAGCAGGGTGGGAGGGATGGCATGACATCTGCTTCTGCAAACTGTTCTTCATGCCGAGGTCAGAGCGGCTCAGGCGGGCTGCGGTGACGTCTGGCCTGCGAGCAGATGGCTCCGGCACGCTCCGTGTTACCGCACCCATGAAATTCCCCATTAACAGGCCATGACCGGAGGGTAGTGGGGGGGGAAGCATCCTTCACCCCCTGCCTTGCTGCGCTCAGCCTGGGAGCATGCATGGGGCCACGCAGCTGACCCTAAAGGGAGCAGTGCAGCAGGGATGGGCTCCCTGCCCTCCCCTTTCCTATGGGAGAGCGATGGCCATGCAGGTGCCGGGCTTTGCAAGCACCGGGGGCTGCAGAGCAGCCTTCGAGCCTTCCCCCGCTCCCCGGGTTTATTTATTGCCCGGATTTTCTCCTGGCCGCATCCTTGCCTGGCTCCAGCCCTGCGGCGGGGCAGCGAGCACCGGGGAGGGCGCAGGGCAGCAGAGGGAGTCCCCTTCCCAGCCCGCCAGCCTGGCCCTGTCACCTCCCGGTGATTTATTGCTCTTTTCGACGAGGGGGTGGCGGAGCAGCTCCTGCGCCCGCACAAGCCGTGCCGGAGGGCAGGGGGTGGCAGGGGTCGGGAGGTCTCGCCGTCAGCCGCCCTTTGTTGGTGTCCGGCACAATGACCCGGCGCAGGCTGTTTGCTCGGCATGGCGGGTAATTACCGTGCCGGGGAGAATGGGGGTCAGGCAGGCAGAGCCCCCGTGACCCGCCGGCGGCGAGGCCCCGCGAGGCTGGGGCTTGTCCTTCCCCTGGCACCATCTGCTCGGAGGCGGCTGCTCCGCGCGAGCGGCAGGGCTGCGGCTCCGGCGGCGGCGCGGCGCTCAGACGTACGGACAGATGGTGGTGGGTTTGAAGAGGTAGAGTGTGTACTTTGTTCTGGAGAGCTTTGGGGAAAAAAAAGAAAGAGAGAGAGAGAGAGAGAAAGAGAGGAGAGGGGAGGGGACGTCCTCCCATCTCCCCCCTGCCCACCACCGTGCTGCACTTTGTAGTCGGGAGCTGGGGGTTGTCACCGCGCCAGGGATGGGGCTTCAGATGCTGGCACCCGCGGCGTGCTGCGGGGACGGGGGGGTCGGAACAGTGGGGCCGGGAGCTGCAGCGGGTCCCCCACCCACGCAGCCCCGTGCCACCGGGCTGCTGGGGGGTCCCTGAAACGCGCCGATGCCCTTATCCGCAGGGGTCCGACCCTGGTGTGCTGCCTGCCTGCCGGCACGGCACGTACCTGCCTGCGAGCGCTGCCAGCTGGGCCGGGGCTGATGCAAGCGGCGTTCCCGGGCAAGCCTGGCCGCTTCCGAACCGGCTGGGGCGGCCGGCAGGAGGGAGGAGCGGGCGTCGGGTCCCTGCAGCGGTGCTGCGGACGCCGGGCGCAGGTGGGGCGACGCGGCGGCTCCCCGGGGCGCTGCCGACCCGCCGGACTCGCTGGGGGAGCGGTAGCGTGGGTTGGCAGCTTGGCTTTTGTGCAATAGGTGGGGCCGGCAGCTCCTGCGGCCCCGCAGACGCCTTTTGCAGCGGCGTCTGGCCGGCGCGTCCCGGCATCGCCGCCCGGAGCCGAGCAGACCTCTTTCGACACCCATCCAACGGTGCCTCCCCGCAGCCCGTGGCCAGGGCTGGGTGCGCCGGCATCGCGCCCGCCCTCCCTGCCGGCTCGGGGGGTGAGCACCCAGGCGGCCCCGCAGCCGGCAGGGTGATGCCGGAGCACCGGGGCCATGCCGGAGCACCGGGTGGTTCCAAAGAGGGCCGCGAGCAGGTGGGTTTTGGGGACACGGGGCATGAGTGAATGTCCCCGAGGTCTGTGCAGGCGTTCGCTGAGTGTGCGGGGATGTGCCCAGCCTCAGGGTGAGGTCCCCGCTGGTGGCCCTGCTCCGGCAGTACCAGCATGGGGACCCCAGCCCGCTGCCCCCCCCGCCCATCGCTCGGGGCTGTGCACGCCCAAGTGCGGCCGCTGCAATCCTGGCTTTGCTGTCTCTTAATTACCGCCCGCGCCAGGTCTGGCCCCGCGTTACACTTCATTATGCGATTGCGATCGGGGCCGCTCCTCCCTCCTGGCCGACTCCGGCTGGATAATTAGGTGTGTGTTCTCCCGCGTGCAGACAGACACTTAATACGGCTTTAATCACCTGCTCCGGCGGCTCCCACCCACCGCCCTGCGCCCGCACGGAGCCGTGCCGCTGCGTTTCTGCTGCCGAGTAAACTCGCGTCCGGGGTAATTACAGGCTGCCCGTGCCCGGCGCAAACGCCCCATGCAAATGCTTGGTGCAGATGCGTGGTGCAAATAACTGGTACAAATGCCACCCGGGCTGGGGCTCTTCCTGCAGAGGGGCGGCTCGCCGGCCGGCAGAGCCGGAGCAGGCGGCCCGTCGGCTCCTCGCAGGTGTAAGCACAGACTCTGCGGCGCTCGAGCTTCTGTGCGGCGGGCGCGTGCCAGCACACTGCTGTGCCTTGCGAAGGTAGCAGCCATCTGCACTGTGATAAAAAGCCCTGAGGATGATAAATAGACAAGTAGCACTTTTATTGGATTGCATTTTCGAAGCAGCCACTTTGGGTTTGGCACGGCGCTAACGACAGACTCGGCGCGGCGCTGAGCCCCGGCCGGGGAGCGGCCGCTGCTCCAGGCGGGGGGACAGGACCTGGGCTCTGATTTTGGGGAGGACGTGGCTGTGTCCCACGGTGGTGGCTCCCAGGTCGGAGCGCTCCTAGCTGGCTCTTCTCCCCTGTGTATTACAGGGATGATGCTTCTGGATCTGGGCGACCTGGGAGTGGTTTGGGGTGCAGGGGGGCGAGCGTCGCCCCGAGCCGGGGGCAGGTGGGGGCTGAGCGGGGCAGGCCAGCTGGCACGGCACGGGGCCGGCACATGCCGCGGTGCCCCAGCTGCCGCGCTGGCCTCGCCGTCACCTGCGAGAAGCAGCTTGTTTGTCAATAATGGAGCAGAGAAAATTGCAGCCGAAACGTGTCTCGGATCTGCTTTGTGTTTCCTTAATGCGTTCACCCCGGAGGTGCCTGCTCAGACGCGGTACAAAGGCTGCCGGGAGGGGAGGAAGGGGTGGGGGGACGAGCCCTGGCCTCGCACACGGCCCCCGCGGGGGCTCTGCGGCCACCTGGCCCGGGCAGCCTCCAGTCCCCGTGCGAGGTCTGACCCTGGTGTGCGCACCGCCGTGCTCCCAGGGCATGGCCGTGCCAGCTCCCACAGTGCCTGGGCATCCCCATGTTCACAGGGATGAGCTCCAGCTCCAGCAAAGGGCACGGGGACCCCCGGCACCTGGGCCACCCTGGCCAGGCCCGCGGGTGACGTGGCACGGCGCGGCGGGTGCTCCTGGGAAGCGGTGATGGAGAGCAGCTGTGAGCTCCGGGGCCGGGTCAGGGGGGCGATTTCTCATCTCCCGGCGCAGCCGCCAAGTTGGAAATTCAGTAGCGGGGACCTTCCCATCCCCTTCCCCCCTCCTGCAGCCGGGGCTGGGGCGGAAGGGGTGCTCTGTGGGGACGTCAGCCCCGCGGCTCCGGTGCACGTAGGGGACAGCTTTGAGCTAGCCGCAAGGGTAGCGATGCTGTTTGGGAGACACAAGTCTGCGGAAAGCGGCGTTGGGGTGGCATCGGGCATCACTGGCGTCTGCCCAAAAAGCCCTTCCCAGCCCCGAACGCTGCCGAAAAGCACCCAAGCTGCGTGGCTGGGCGGCTTTCCACCGGCGGCAGGGCTTGTGCAAGCCGGCGGGGCGGGATGACGCTAACGGAGAGCCGGGACCAGCCTTCCTCCACCTTCTGGACGAGCAGCAAGGACCTGCTGGAGAGGTTTCTAGCTGAGCTGGCTCTCCCGCTGTCAGAAAAGACAGCTATGTAATAAAACAAGTATTTTTGGCTGCGCAAAAGGCCGGCCCGCGCATCCCAGCCTTACCTCGCAGTGACACCGCCGCAGCCGCTCTACCCTCGGGGCGATGAATTCCTGCGTGAGTCACGGCCGGGGGAAGAGCGGAGCCGCGCTCTCCACCCCAGTGCTGTCCCCGTTCCGCTGCCACCCGCCGGTGTCCCCGCACGGAGTTGTCCTGCCGCCGGGCGGGCGCTCACGTTGCTCTCAGCGCCGAGCAAAGGGCAATAACTGGATTTCAGTGGTGCGAGCGGGTCACGGGGAGCAGTTTGCAACTCCGGCCTTTTCTGAGGGTTTGCAATTAAAATGATTATGTCTCGAGAGCCAAGCTGCCTGACTCCTCGCCTGCGTAACGCGCTGGTGCGTCAGAGCTGCCCCACGACTTATTTATTTGCTTGTTTGCTGGCTCACGTGCCGAGAGGCTGGGCTGCCCTGGGACGGGGCTGGGCTGGAGCCATGGGGCGGTGGTGGGCTGGTGGCAGCGATACCCCCGTCCCCACATCCCCCTGCCCTGTGCTTTTGGGGTGGCACGGGAGGGACGGTGAGCCCCCCATCCGCTCTCTGTTTTCGGTGGGGGGGATGTTGCCATGCCCCCTGCATGGGTGGCTCCTGTAGGCGGGTGTTGGCGTGGTTGTGAGTGTCCCTGTCCCCATCCCGGTCCCCCTGTGGGCCAGCTCATGCCCGGCACAAGGCACAGTCCAGGGGTGCTGCCGGATGGGGACACCGCTTTGGGGGTGCTATAGGACAGGGCAGTGTGGAGGCCCAGATTTGGGTGGGAAACCCAAAACTTGGACATGAGAGTCAGCCACCAAGCAGGAGAGGGGCCAGTCCCCGTGGCGGGGGGACTCGGGGTGCCGTCCCCACGCCGTGCCAGCCCCACACCTGCGCGGCAGGGGCCGTGGCGGCCGCACAGCTGCCTGCCCGGGCGTGCATCCCAGGAATTTGGCAGGGCTGGAGGGCGATGGCTGCCTCCTCCTGGCCTCTGACCCGCCGGGATGATACAAGCCGTCTTCTGTTTCTCCTCAGCCTGACTGCGGGGTCAGGACAACGGCTCTCGCTGTCTCGCTCGCCGTGATAAAACGTCTCACGACACAATAGATCTGTCAGGCTGCTGGCACGGCTGGGGGCCCCTGGGAGGGGGGAGTGGGGCCAGGCGGGTGCTTGGGGTGCCGGGGTGCCCTTGCAACCCCGACGGGGCCGTGCTGGGGCTGCCTCGGTGCCTCCTTGCTTTGGCAGAGCGGAGGCAGACAAGTGTCATGAGTTTTGCCCAGCCTCAGCGCCGGGGGTGTGATCGGGATTTCCTGGCGGGATGCGGGGTTCGCCTGACCCAGCCCTCGTGGGTGCTGGCACGGGCCGTGCTCTGCTGCCGGAGACGCAGCCACACGTCCTGGCTCCTCGCCCTGCCCCGCTGGCCTTGGATCCTCCTCGCCATCCAAAAATACCTCAGGAGGGGCTGGCATGATGTGCCTGCCTCCGTCCCCAGCCTGGGGACACTCCTCAGGGAAACGCTCGCCTCCTTCTCCACCCGGGAGAGGAGCTCTCCTGCTGACTTCGGGACCTTTCGATCAGCGCTCCTGCGTCACCTTTGCAATGATTTCTGCCCACGCGTGGTGGCCCGCTGGCCGGGGTGCCCACGGGGACCCTCCGGGCACGGCACTGCGGCACCAGGGCGGGCAGGGTGGCAGGATGCGGACTGCTCTTCCCCCTGCAGAAGGCCTGGCAGCACTGCCTGGGATGGGGGGAACCCCCCCGGCACAGAGCGGGGAAGCAACCCCCCCGCACCCCCAGCCCCGGCGTGGCGGCTATTGAGAAATAAAAAGCGTCTCCAATTAGAAGCGGCGGTGCTGCAAACTCGCGGCGAGGCACTTGAACTGTCACTGTGCAGCCTTAATTAGCAGCGCCGGGGCAGGGGTCAGCAGCAACTCAGCAGTCTTGACAAGGCTGCTATCAAGTGCAAGGAGGGAGGAGGAGGGAAGGGAGGGAAAAGCAAAGCCCCCGTAACTCAGGCCCAGTCCTGGGCGGAGGGGAGGGGGAGGGAGAGCGTGCCGGAGACGCAGGCAGAGTTAAAAGGGAATAAAATGGTTGCTATCTCCCGCGGTCGGCTCTCCGGCGGCGGCGTGCAGCCCGCCGCGGGGGACAGCATCTGCTCGCGGGGCCCCCGCGCAGCTTGAGCGCCGGGGAGGCGGGGAGCGCGGGACCCCCGCTGTGCTGGAGATGAAGACCTGGTCGTCCTTGCTGCAGAGCCTCAGTAAGTGGTGGGGGCTGCGAGTTGGGGTGCCCCGGGGACAACCCCCGTGGGTGCCCCTGTCCGGACGCTCTCTGGGGTCCGGGTGCGTTTGTGCGAGGGGATGCGGGACGGGGCGAGCTTGGAGGATGGGTGAAGCTGGTGGGTGGGTGGCAGGGCGAGGGGCACGGTGCCCCCGCATACGCCCGTGCCACCTCGTCCCCTCCCCGGCGTCCCCCCGCCCCGCGCTGCCGTCCCCCGCGTCGGGGTCAGCGCCCGGCCGTGCTGGGCTTAACCTCTGCCCTTCCCCTCCCGACCTTCGGCCCTGCTGAAAAGGGTTTAAATGCAGAGTTATTTGATAGCTAATCCTTGCCCGGGGCCTGGGGCAGCACCCTGCATCCCAGCCCTCAGCCCCTGCCGTGCTGGGAGAGGGATGAATTTTGGCACCGGGGTCCCCCCGCTGCCCGCCAGCCTCCTGTCTCATTCCCTGCCTGGGGACGCTGCCCTGTCCCCCGGTGTCACCGCCGGCGCTGACGTGGTTCAACGGGGCCGGCAGCACGGTGGAGGTCAGGCAACCGTGACGATTAAAGTCCGGCGGGTGAAAAGAGCTTAAACAAATCCCAGATCCGTCAGATGCCAGATTAGCCTGTTCAAAACGCACTGCGAGCCCCTGTGGGGACTGGGGGGGATGCAGCCGAAAGCCCCGGGAGCTGTGGCCCCGTCCCTGCTGGCTGTGATGGTCTCGGCTAACTGGGAGCACTGGGAGGAATGGGGCTGTGTGGGTGCTGGGGGGGGCTCGATGGCTGCAAGGGGGTGGTGGCCATGGCCACAGGTGGGGGCTCAGCTGGTGTTGGGGGGGCCCCATGTGCCTTCCTGCCCTACACCCCTTGGCAGCAGCCCCGCTGGTGGGCCAGGAGGGACCAGCATCAGGAACCCCCTGTTTTTCCAGCATCTCCCTGTTTTGGCCCAGACCTTTTCACCCAAAAGCCCCAGCTGGTGTCTTTGGGCCACCAGGTGATGACAGCGCATGTGTCCGTCACCCCGGGAGGGGGCTCGCTGGCACCCACGCTGCCGGGATTGCAGTTTTCCCACCCAGGCGTTGAGCTGCAGGGATGCTCCTTAAATCCCCGCGGCTGCAGTGATGCAGAGCAAGCTGCAAGCCCCCGGCTCGCTGTGTCCCTCACGTCCCCAGGGATGCTCTTGGCTCCGTCTCCCCATGCAGAGGCCGCGGGGGGGTTTGGGTTTCCCTCCCCGTGGCAGGCGTCGCGCCCTCCTGCTCGCGCCGGCGGAGAGGGCACGCTCGCCGCACCGGGGATCAGCGCTCGTGCCGCGAGCTGCCGCGCACGCAATTACTCCTCTGTCAGATTAGACGGGAGCTGAACGCGGCTTTGGGGAATCGAGGCGGCGAGCAGGCACGTCCTCCTACGGATTATCGCAGCGCCAGCCGAAATGAGCAGTGCTGGAGCGGTGTTAGGCCTGCCACCGGGTGCCACCAGCCCTGGGACACGGGGCAGGAGCCCCCTCCCCACAGCAAGGTCCCCGTCCCGCTCAGCGGTCCCCAGGCTTGGGGGATGCTGGCTCGTGGGCGCGGGGGTGCTGGGGTGCCCTCCCTGGTGCATGGGGTGCCTGGGTTGCTTTGGGGCGGTTAGCTCTGGAGGGGTCTTGGCAAAGGGGCCAGTCCGTAGGTGTTTCTGGCCCCTTCCCCGGCACCCCTTTGTCCCCAGTGCTGTCACCGCACCCACGGGATGGGGACTGCGTCTGGCCCTGGAAGCCCAGCCGTGCCTTTCCTGTTGGCATTGGGGAAACCGAGGCAGGCACAGCTGGAGGTGTCTGTCTGGCAGGAGCTGCAGCGTGGGGTGGGGTGGCCGGGGCACCCAGGTGGTGAGGGCAGGATGAAGCTGGGTGATGGAGGGATTCTTGGTGGCAGCTGTCCCACCCGGGAGCTGGGGTGCCTCTGCAGGCTCTGTCCCCTTGGTCCGTCCTTACCCCTGGCTTGGTAAGCAGCCCCCAAACGAGCTGCCCAGCCCCAGGTCCAGGAGCGGGCTGGGAGAGGCCAGGAGCGACGGTCAAAGATGCTGTGTGTGTACGGGGCCGCACAGACCCATTAGCCCCGTATCCGGGGAGGGTGGATGGGCTGCAGGAGGGGACTGGGGGCCCGCCAGTGTCCCCAGCCAGCAGCCGTGGGGCAGGATCCTCTCCCACGTGTGTGCACGCTCCGTCACCTTGCACACTCCTTCGTCACACCTCCCTGTGGCCACCGAGGACACAACCCCGGCGACAAGGCTCGGGGTGGGGACGCGTGGCTGTTGCAGGGTCACAGACTCCAGCCACGGTGACATGTCCTCCCTCAGCTGCCGCCTCCGCTCCTGGGCTCCCGCACAGCCCCGGCCAGCGAGGGTTAAACACCGGGGGGGTCGGGTGCCTGCGAGCCCTCGTGCCAGTTCCGAAATGAATGTTGCCTTTAATATACCATCCTTCAGTCCTTATCTCTCCTAATTTATTGGACATAACTGGTTGCGCTGATGGATTCGTGGCTTAGACCTTGGCATCTAAATTTCAGCATTAATAATCTGCCCCTTCATTCTGCTCTCCAGATGTCTTTCATTTATCTGCTTATTCAGTAGGGGTGCAACCTCGTGTCCTCTGTGCCAGTGCTAATGTGGCCTGGTGACAATAAATTTGGACTTGTAATAACATTGCCAGATGAATGAATTGACCTCTTGGTGACTGTCACTCCCAGCCTCCCCCCTCGTTAGGTGACGGTGGGAACGAGCGGGCCCCTGGTAACGGCCGCCCGTGTCAGCCCCGGCCCCCCCTCCTCCCCACCTCCTTTTTTCTCTTATTTTTTTGCGCAAGAAACCGAACGGGAAATTTGTAGGAAAGTGTAGATGAGGGTATTGCTTAATCTTTAATCAGCTTTGGAGCGCTGGGCGAGAGCAGCCTCCCCGTCCCTGGGGAGCGGCCGGTGACGACGTGAGCGCTGCCAGCCACACCGAGCCCTCCCGGCCTCCTCCTCACCCCCACCCCGGCCACCTTTTGCCACCTGAGCCCTAATAATGGCCCCAAGATCCCCCCCCGGGACCCCTGCTCAGCCCCCCTGGGGCGGGCTCCGCACCCCAGCTGGGCGGCGGGAGTTCGGCGTCCCCGTGTCCCCTGCCCGTGCCGCTCCTCCGAGCCCCGCCGGGATTAAATGACACGGCGGCACGGTGGCGGGGAAGGCTGCACACCTGAGAGCGTGCCGAGGAATGTGTTTACTTAATTAATTGGCTATGTGAGAGCGGGAGCGCGCTGGGGTGTAAATCTAGCGTGGGCCTTGGCAGCTTGCAGTACCGCGCACGCAAGACTAGACTTTAAATAAGGGTGCAATTATTGTTTGAATAATTGACGAACAATGGGCGCACATCAGCACTCAGCCTAATGGGCTTTGATCGCTCGCCAGGGCTGCGCGGCGGGATGCGGGTGCGGGATGCGGGTGTGGGATGCGGGATGTGGGTGCGGGATGCAGGTGTGGGATGCAGGGTGTGGGATGCGGGTGCGGGATGTTCGCGGGGTCCCCGGTGTGATGGGATGGGGGCACAGGATGAGGGCTGTCGCTGGACCTGCCCGTGGCTTGGAGTATGGAGGTGCTGCCCCCGACCTGGCACTGGGGGGCTGAGCCCCCCGAGGGTGCCGTGGGGAAGGGCAGGGTATTGTGTGGGCGCTCCCTACTGCTGTGGGGCCGGCAGTGGTCGTAGCACGAACCTTACCCAGCAATTGATTTAAATCATTTTATAGAGGACCTATGTAAAATAAAAAGCCTTTAATCACATTCGTATCCATTTCCAGCCTCGGTAAATCAATTTGGATTGAGCTGGGTGCCACGGTTACAGCTGATTAGTGTGCGTGGATGGGGTCAAATTAATGCTAGCCAGGTTCACTTAATGGGGTCACCGCCGTTAGCTGCGCGCGGGCTCTCGTGCCGGGAGGGAGCGCTGAGCGCGGCAGCGGGGCCCAGCACCCGCCCGGGGCCAGCCGTGGGGCAGGGCTCCCCGCAGCCCCCGGGTGCCGTGGCACCACCTCTCCTAGCTGCTCCGTGCCTTGCTTTCCCCTCGCGTGAGCCATCACCGTCACGGAGGGACCAGCGAGCAGCGCGGTGGCTGTTTGGGCTGTCCCACCGCCCGGTCCCGGCCGGCGCGACCCTCGTGCCGACGGCTGACCCCGTTCGGTGCCGCTCGCGTGTCCCCCCCGCCGCCCCGCGGAGGAACCGTAAACAGGTCTTTGCGCCCCGGTGCCGGTTAATTTGTTTTCAATAGGTTCCAATCAATTAAGCGTGGTCCCGGTGAAGGGAAAAAGTGCCCTGGTAATTGGTGAAAATAAATCACCGGCGGAGCGGCTGCGCTGGCTCCCGCGCAGGCGGGGAGGCTCGGAGCCGGGGCTGCGTCTGCGTGGCACCAGGGGATCGGGGCCGGGGGCACCGGGGACGCCGCGCGGTGCCTGGCGGTGATTCATGTGGAGCCGCCGAGGTGACGTGATCGCCCGCGCCCGGCTCGCTGGCGTTGCTGCTCCCTCCCCGCCGCCCCGTGGGGCGATGCCGCCCGCGTCCCCGGCCCTGCCCGGTGCTGCAGAGCCCTGCGGGGGGGTCCCCGGTCCCGGCTCCCCCAGCCCCGGCCCTTCTCTGGCCTGGGCTGTAATTACCGCACGCAGCGCTTTGATTGCTCCATTCCAATTAATTAAACACGGCAGTGACCCAAATTATGATCCCTTGTCTTGTACGGTGCCGTATTTTTAACCTTAACTGTCTGGGCTGTGTTTAGATTTCAAATCCGGGCAGAAGTGTCACCCGGGGAGAGTGACTGGTGTTGAACCGAGCCTTCCCGTGACAAAACCTGTAATTAGAAACCCTCGTGTCCCGGAGACGGGTCTTTAAAGCTGTCAGAAGCCAAGATCCAGTCATTTGATACAAGACTATCATTACTGCACCGAACCTATTAGCTGCAGGTAAATAACAGGCTGTACCGGGGACGGGAAGCAGGCGGGCTGGGGAATTTGCTGGCTCTTAATTAGGAGCAGCGGTGCAAGGGCTGATTTCCCCTTCTAATTCCCTTCATTAGGAGCGGGCGGCGGGGCTGCCTGCCTGCGAGCGGGTGGGCGCACGGGGCAGCCCCTTCCCCAGCGCACAACGGGTCCTCCCCGCGCCCGTGTCCCCTTCCCCACGTGGTGACGGGGCTTGGGGACCGCTCCTCCCGTCCCCATCCTTGCCCTCGCCCCCGTCAAGGGGCGATGCGGGACCCGTCCTGCCGCGGTGTGCCTGGGCGGGTGGCATTAAGCCACTTGCCGGGGATGGATGGCGTTAAAGCCCCACTGCCTGGCCCCAGCAGCTCCTTGTCTGCATCCATGCGAGGGATTGATGGCCCCCAGCCTGGGCAGAGGATAAATCTGGGCCTGCCACGGCTTTTAGAGTGCTTGTCTGGGTGACATATTCGGTTGGTTTGAATGTCTGGATGGAAAATCAATCACTGGGGCTGCTTCCGTCCCCGCTGCCCCCTTTCGTGCTACGTTTTAATTTGCCAGTCTGCGGGTTTCGTACACAAGGATCCATCTATATTTGTGTCAAGCTGCGTTGCCTTTGTCTCCCTGCGCTGTGTAATCCTTCCAGCCCGGCGGGCTTTGCGTGGTGCCCAGCATCCCCGGGCACGGGGCCGGGTGCGGGGGGCACCGGGAGCGGCTGGGCGCGGGGACGTCTCCGTCCCTGTGGGAACCGGCTCCTGCACTGCTCCGGTGTGGAGAAACCTGGCCAGGGAAATGGGGTGTCCCATGTGGGGAAACTGAGGCACAGCGCAATGCAGGGTCCCCACGGGGAGAAGAGGGGATGGAGAGAGGAGAGGGGATGGATGGGGACCCTGTGCGATGGGTATTTGGGAACCCTTCCTGCTGTGCCCCCTGTTTGCTCCCCCCATTGCACCGGGAGGACCCTCATACCCAGCCGGTGGGGCTGGAGAGCGCCGCGGGGCCAGGAGAGACCCCAGCCCCTGCCGCAGTAGCGGTGCCGTCCGCCTGGCCCTCGCCGGCCTGCCCCCGCCTGATCCCTCTCCCGCAGACGCTCTCCCTGACACCGGCTGACAAGAGCCATTTCCAAGATGGATTGATTCAATTTAGCACCGATTTTTTGCTGGGGTTGGTGACGTACGGCTCCCCAGCCGGCGCTGGGCAGCACGTGACTCCCCAGCGCCCGCCGTCATTAGAGCAGCTCAGCACCGGCTGCCGCCGCCCGCCTCGCCTAATCAGCCCCTCGCGTGCCGCCGGCGCGGGAGGGGGCCGCATCCTGCCCTGCCGCTGCTCCGCGGGGCCGCATCCCAGGGGGGGATCCGGCCCCGGGGCGCAGGGGTGGTGGCGGTGCCCAGGGGTGGTACCCGAGGATGCTGGTGGCGGTGCCCAGGGGTGGTACCCGGGGATGCTGGCGGCGGTGCCCAGCGGTGCCGGCGGTGATGGAGCTGCTCGCGGGGCTGCGCGGGGGGGATTTTGTTTTGTTCCTCCGTTTTCTGGGTTTTTCTCCAGGCTTGATGAGTACGTCTGGTTCTCTCTTGCTGTCTGTCTTCTCCTCTCTCCTTCCTTTCGAGGCAAATGGCTGACTGATTGCTTTTCATCTCCCGCTCTGAGGAGCTGTAAGAGCTACTTTATACAAACATCAATTACAGGCACGTAATAAATTAAGGCTCCCTTACACCGAACCCATTAGAGTCCACTCTCATATCAAAGCGCTCCCATCACACACGGATTGGGGTGGAGTGGGGGGGAGGAGGGAGAGGGAGGAAAATGTCTTATTAGCCGGCAGATTGTTAGCAGAACACTGATTTAATTGTATCTCCGCGCCCGAGCGCGGGAGGAGGACGGGGGCGCGGGGTGGGGGGGCACGCGGGGCCTGCCAAAAAAGAAATGCCCAGGGATTGTTCCCTTCCCCGAGGTGCCCGGGGGCAGCCTCCTCCCGGGCCTGTCCCCGTGCCAGCGCCGGCTGCCAGCGCTGCTCCTGGTAACGGCCGAGGCGGGCTGGCTGCAGTCAGAGGTGCCCCCCCCGGCCGCTCGCTGCAAAGCCCAGGGGCTGGGTGCGGGAGGCGAGTGGGCACCCAGCCCCAGTCCTCCGGGGTGCCACCTGCAGCCCCTTTGCTGGGCCCGTGCCCTGTGCACACACGGCCGGGGGGTGATGCCGAGGGCCCCCCACATTACTGAGCGGCCCTGGGGCACCGTGGCAGCGTCTGGCATCCTCTTGCCGGAGGGTTAAGGGACCCGGTGACAAGGCCTGCGGTGGCACAGCGGACACCCCCGGGCAGTAGCAACCCCAGCATCCTCCCCATGGGCTGGGACCCCCGGCTGGGACCCGCTGGTGGCTCTGCTCTGCGGCATGGCGCGGAGGCAGAAAGAGAGGCCGGGTGAGATCGGGGGCAGCCTGGAGGCCGGGAGCAAACTTCCCTTTAGGACAAAGGCGCCTGCATCCGCCAGCAGCTCCCGCTGCCTCTGCCTGCGAATAAATAGCCTCCAGGCTGTCAGTCTGGCACTACCCCCGGGGCTGGAGGCACTTGGAGAGGAACGGAGCCCGGGAACAGCAGGCATGGCTGGAGCGCTGCCCAACGGGGCTTTGCAGGCGCTGGCACGCTGCGCCGGCGCGCTTCGCCCAGGCGGGGCTTCCTCCAAAACCAGCAGCGCCCGGACGCGGCCGATGGCCTCACCACGTGCCCCCGTGACGGGCACGGGCACAGGGCTGTCCCCTGGCTGGTGGCAAGGGTGGGGGCTGCAGCGGGGTCCCTGCGCCTGGCTGCAAGGGCTGGCGCGTGTGCATGTGTGCGCACGTGTGCACTCCTCGCTGTAAGGGTTGCGCGTGTGCGTGGATGTGCGTGCATGCACGTCAGGCTGCTGGGGTTGTCTGTCCTTCTGCAGAGGTGCCGGTGCATGCGTGCATCCCGCTCTGCAGAGGGCGCGTGTTGTGCATGCATGGGTGTCTGTGTGTGCACATGCGTGCATCCCGCTCTGCAGAGAGCGCGTGTTGTGCATGCATGGGTGTCTGTGTGTGCACATGCGTGCATCCCGCTCTGCAGAGGGCACGTGTTGTGCATGCATGGGTGTCTGTGTGTGCATGCACGGGTGTGCGCGCATGCAGCCCGCTCTGCAGAGGCCGTGTGTGCACCACGCTCCCTGCTGCAGCAGCTCTGTCCCAGGTGAGTGTGCGCGCGTGTGCATGTGTGTGCTCGTGCTTCCCCCACCCTCTTGCTCACGCACAGGTGCCCGGCGGGAGGGACTGCCTGCGGGGTGCACCATTCATTTCCCTCCTTTCAGGGCCAGTTTTATCTCCCCTGCAAGGCTCCTCCAGCCCGCCGTTCCCTTTCTGCCCTTCCGAGCCTGACATTTACATATTAATATTTTCCAAGGGAGGCAATGCGTTGCGGTGCAAGTGTCTGCATTGTGGTTGCACATAATGTAAAGTGAGATAAAGCGCCCGGCTCCGCTATGAATAACTGCAAATGAAAACCCATGTGGCCATAAAAGCCTTCACATTTGCCCTGTCAGCATGTGGTACATCGGCTAAACAACTGATTTAGCTTTTCTTTTTTTCAAGGTTTATCGCCACTTACAGAGGACATGCTCTTTGTGTACTGCCTGTCGCTTTCTGCTCAGCTTCCTTGTCACTTCCTGTCGGCGTCCTCCCATTCAGGCCCCGAAACGATGCTCTGCTCCTAAAACGCCCTGACAGACACTATTAGCTTCTAGCCGAATACATCTTCTCGCTGCTGGGGCTATTTATCTCTCCGGCGCAGAGAGCTGTTATCGTGTTACCCGCCTGCTCGTTACGGTCCCTGTCATTTGCTTCTGCTGATGGCGGGGATTTTGGATGGGGTCCTGGCAGGGAGGGACAAGGGGGGATGAGCTTTGAGCAGCACCGTGGGATTTTTGGGGGGCTGGAGGGGAGAGAGGGGACCCCGGCAGTGTTTATCCCTCCTCCCAGAGGGGCTGGATCCGGCCTCCAGGCTTTCCTTTGGTGCCATCTCTCCGCCGTGGGGTGCAGCCGAAACGCCGATGTGGTGGTTGTGGCAGGAAGAGGGGGGGCCAAATTAAAAATACTTAATAAATTCCTCCGCTCTGAACAACCCCACTGACGCGCTGCCATCCCCGAAGGCATGGAGGTGGCCCCGGGCGAGGGTGATGTCCCCGCGGGACCGCTGGCACCCGAAGGCGCCGGCTTGGGTGCAAGACCTGAAATACCGGCGCAGGGCTCGGCG
>VXAL01001157.1:68793-82489 GCA_013399475.1 Chauna torquata | reverse complement strand
CTTCTTGTTCCTCTTCAGGTGCTGTCCCACTGACCTCTGATCCCTTTCCTGGCTCTGGGCACCTGTTGCTGATGCTGGCATTGAGCTGATGAGAGTCTGGTGGATTGAGGTTTCCCTCAATCCCTGGCAGCTTTAGTTTGGAGCCCTCTTCACCAGCTTGGCAAGCCTGTAGCCAAAGATGCTCTTCCCCTCCTCCAAGTTCCCAGTAGGGACCCCATCAGTCCCTAGTAGATCAGGTTTCTCAAAGAGAGCCCAGTGGTCTAAAAAGCCAAATCCCTGGCTGTAACACCAGTCTTACAACCGTGTGTTGATTAACCAGATTTGACTCATCCTTCCAATGGCTTTTCCTTTGACCAGTAGGATCGAAGAGAAGACCGCCTGTGGTCCAGAGCCTCTTACAGCTGGTCCAAGCGCTCTGTAGTCCTTCATGATGCACCTTGGTCTGCTCTTGACAGTGTTGTTGGTACCCACGTGAAGTAAGAGCAGTGGATAGTAGTCTGTGGGCTGTACAAGGCTTGGAAGTCTTTTGGAAACGTCCTCATTACAAGCCCCTGGTAGGCAGCACACCTCCCTTGACCGGACCTACTCTCAGCAAATGGCTCCCTCTGTACTTCTCAGAAGAGAATCACCTACTACTGCCATTGCCTTTTCTTGGTTGCACTGGTTGTTATATGAGGGGCAGATCAGGCTGCCTTAGCTGGGGTTAGTGTCTCCCATGAGATGGCAGATCCTTCCTCCTCAGTCCTGTTCTGGTTTAACCCAGCAGGCAGCTAAGCACCCCAGTCCCCCAGTGGGATGGGGGAGAGAATCAGGAAAAAAAAAAGGTAAAACACATGAGCTGAGATAAAGACAGTTTAATAGGACAGAAAAGGAAGGGAAAATAATGATAATAATTATGATAAATGAATATACAAAATACATGATGTGTAACGCTGTTGCTCACCACCTGTCAGCCAATAGCCAGCCAGACCCCAGGCAGTGCCCCACCCCCTGGCCAGTCGTCACCAGTGTTATTGCTGAGCATGTCACCACATGGTGTGGGACATCCCTTTGGCCAGTCTGGGTCACCTGCCCTGGTCCTGTCTCCTCCCAGCCCCTTGTGCGCCCCCAGCCTCCTTGCTGGCAGGGCAACACGAGAAGCTGAGAAGTCCTTGGACTGGAGTAAGCACCGTTCAGCAACAACTAAAATGTCAGTATGTTATTCTCATTCCTCAGCACCATACTAGCTACTAGGAAGAAAATTAAATCCCAGCCAAAACCAGGACAAGCCTGCAGAGTATTTAGGTAATATTTATGGAATTCTTGGATTTAGAATGTCAGGAAGAAGTAGTAGATGAGGTCTTTTTTAGACAACCAGAAGAATCCTCACATTCACAGGCCCTAGTCCTCAGGATAACTTTAACTCACTGCTGAGTGGGAATAGGGACCTGGTAACAAGAGAAATAGAGAAGGGTGAAGTATGCAATGTCTTTTTTGCCTTGGTCTTTACTGGTAAGACCAGCCTACAAGAATCCCAGGGAAGGTCTGTGGGAAGGTCAGTGAGAAGGTCTGAAGCAATGAAGACTCACCTTTGGTGGAGGAGAGTCACACTAGGTAACATTTAAACAAACTGGACATGCACAAGTCCATGGGACTTTATGGAATGCATCTGTGAATGCTCATGAAGTTGGCCAATGTCATTGTAATACCACTGTCAATAATCTGTGAAAGGTCAAGGTGACTGGGAGAAGCACCTGGGGTCTGAAAGAAAGCAAATGTCACCTTTGTCTTCAGGAAGGGCAGGAGGGAGGATCTGGAAAATTAAAGGAGAGTGAACCTTACCTTGATCCCTGGGAAGAAGATGCAACAACTAATCCTGCAAACTATGTCCACACGAGAGACAGAAGTGATGAGGAGTAATCAGCTTAGATTTATGGAGGGGAGATCGTACTTAATAAGCTTCATAGTCTTCAGTGATGAGATGACTGGCAGTGTGGATGACGGTGTGTTCATTTTTGAGTCTAGTAAGGCTTTTGACACTGTGTCCCATAACATCCCTTAAACAAACCAATAAAGTTCAGACTAGGTAATGTGAGGTGAATCGAAAATGTGCTGAGCTGCTGGGCTCTGTTAACAGGGGGCTTGAGTTGCTGCTGGAAGCTAGTGTCCAATGGTGTACCCCAGGGGTAGATACTGAGGCCGTTACTGTGTAACATATTAATTAATGACTTGGATGATAGGACAGAGTATACTTGCAGCACGTTCGCAGACAATACAAAATGCAGAGGAGTGGTTGATACGACAGATTGGTGTGCTGCCATCCAGAGGGACCTTCATGTGCTGGAGAACTGAGCAGACAGGAACATCAGTCAGTCCAGCAAAGGGAAAGGCCAAATTCTGCACATGGGGATGGTTAACCCCATGCATGATGGTTAACCCTAAACAGGCTAGGGGCTAATTAGCTGGGAAGCAGGTTGGCAAGAAAGGACCTGGGGGTCCTGGTGGATACCGAGTTGAATATGAGCTAGCAATGTTCCCTTGTGGCCAAGAAGACCACCAACAAGACCAACCTGAGCTTCATTAAGAGTGTTGCCAGGAAGTCAACAGAGGTGCTTCTTCTTACTAGTGGTGAGATGCATCTGCAGTGCTGAGTTCAGTTCTTGTGCTCCCTAGCACGAGACAGACATGGACATACATGAATCTAGTAAACGCACATGAATATTATTAAGGGAGTGGACATCTAGTGTTTGAGGAGAGGCTGAAAGAGCTGGGACTGTTCAGCCTGAGGCAGAAAAGGTTCAGGGGGACATTATCAATGAGTTGGTAAGATATCTGGTGGGAAGGCAGTAAAGAAGATGCAGCCAGACTCTTCTCAGTGATGTCCAGTGATGAGACAGTGGGCACAAACTGAAATACAGGAAATTCCATTTAGACATAGAAAGAAACCTTTTGACTTTAAGGGTGGTCCGACATTGCAATAAGTTACCTAGAGGGGTTGTGGAGAAGCTGATGTAGCCAACCCATCTCAGAGCAGGGGGATTGAAATACCTGGCTTCCAGAGGTGCCTTCTAATCTTACCCATTCTATGATTTTTTTCATATGTAATTCCCTTAAGACAGAAAAACTTACTCATGTTGTGCAAACCATCACAGCTATTAAGTGCCAGCTATCTATTTTAGAATTCTTTTAGCGTTAGTTCCTGACTTCAGTAACTTATCCTTCACATATATTTTATTGCCAGGAAATGTAAAATCTGCTTCTTGTCCCACATATACTTCAGAAATGGCAATTTATTACCTAGATACTTTATCAACCTTTTTACTTCTAATGCTCTTGCATTAGCATAAATAGGAAGCTTTATGGCATGTGGCAATTTTTTAAAAAATATGCTTTTTCACATCTGCTAATTTTATTAATTTAAAAATATCTTTTTTTTTGTCCTCTTATTTTTTCTTGGAAAAATTAATATATTATTTGATAAGTCATTAGGGGCTAGGTTTTGTCTGTATTTCTGCTTTAAAGCTGATTGTCCAGTGCAAGCATATTAACCACTTTGTAATAAAGAATGCTCTTTCCCTAACTAAATTGCTGCAGACCTTCTGTTTCCATTGGACTCTTCTAAGTCCATAGCATCTAGAACAAGTTTCTTTAACAGAGTTTTGATTTAAAGCATCAGCTTTAAAGTTTTTAGGTGTGTTATTGGAAATCGTGATGACAACTTTTCCCCCATAAAGGAAGAACAGTGCTTTGAGCTTAAAGGCCATATTCTGCCATCCTTCTGTATGCAGTCTGCATTGATACTTCGTTCTAAGGAATAAATTTGGTGCAAAGGAACTGGATTTAGACTCATGCTGGATTTCACTGTAATGGTAGATGTAGTAATTCTAAAAGGAAATGATAGTTATAAAAGATGGTACTGATACCCCATGAAAACCGAGAAAAGTTGCAAAGTGGTTCTTGTAAACAATGCTGTAAAATAAGTAAACAAATTGCTATTGAACTGTTGAAATTTGTGTTTGGTTTTGTTCTCTTTCATTGGAGCTTAACATTTCATAAAAATTCTGCTTTATAAGTGGCTGTGCTCTAATTTTTATACTTACTGTTACAGTTAATATATATGCATATAAAACAATCTGTAAATATACCTGCTACTTAACTGTCTTTGGTTTTCAATCTTGATTTGTAAACAAAGATGAAAAGCTAGGTCTCCTAAATGCTTTTCAAAGATGAGCAATGCACTAAGTAACTACAGAGGAAATTGTCCCTTTGGAGACTGGTAGTATGAACCGTTCCAGTTTCCTCAAGTTATCTTCTCAAATTGATTTCCAGCTAGAGTTTATTCTTGTATGATATGTAATGGAATTTAACGTTCCTTTAATATTAGAAACTCTTTTTGTCTGTTATGTATTAATAAGCAGTGAGGTTTTTTTAGTAAATTTACTTCTAAAGAGGTAGAAAAACATAATGGAAATTTTATGGCAGTGATTTCTTACAGCTTTCCAAGAGTGCCTGTCTCACATAATATCCTCTGTGAAGTAGCACTTTCATAAGACGTTTTACATGCCTTGTGAAAGCTAGATTCCAAAATTGCCTGCTGAAGTGATAGAACTTGGATTCAGCTCAGGCAATATGGCAAGTGCCGGTCCTTTTTCCATCTAGTTTCAAAATATATGGTAAAGAGGGATTCTGAAGGACTTTCATTCTTCTGAGAAGTACTGAGGTCTGATAAAGGCATTTCTAAGAACCAGTATCTTAAGAAGTTGGGTTTGTATTTATGTGTGTATGTTCTTTTTCTGGTGTTTTTTTTTTTGTTGTTGTTGTTATTTGTTTGTTTGTTTAGTTTTTTTCGCCTCACTTTTCAGTCAAGCTTTGGATGGTGTGCTGTCACGTTTTGTGTGACATAAGAATAATTTCTCTTGGGGAGAAGGCGTTTGCTTGCAAAGTCCTCCTGGAAGACTGAAATGAGTTCAGGGAAGTCAGATAGTCATTACAACCAGTCACATACATTTCTAAAACAGTTGCAAGGGTTGTAACCATTGCTTTGAAGCAAAGAAAGAAGTTTCGGGTGTGTCAAGTGCAGTAAAAGTTACTTTGGAAGAACTGAGCAACTGACTAAAACGTTTTGTTTAGACTTGGGAAGCAAACCCTTTGCTCAGCAATCTGTATGGTGTCTGTTAGTAACAGTTAGTTCAACAGAGCAGAGGCACTGTACTTGGTAACCTTAGAGAAAGGTTACTGGAAAAGAGGAGATATTAGGAACAGGTAGATTTTTATCTGTATCCAGCAGTGCACCTTATTGGAAATGGTTTGATCTTACTGGAATTCTTCATTTCTCTTACTATTCATAACAAAGTTCAGGGCATTCTAGTTAAGATTTTGCCCTATTTATTTTAATTTCATGTTTGCAAACTGTGTTGCGCATTCTCCAAAAGAAGAGGAATAAGAGGAAATTAGATAAAGCAGACGAAGATCAATCACTGTGTAATCAAAGCTAATGTAATGTAATGGGAATGTCATGTTATGCTTAAGATTAAGCCTCAGTTTGTAGTGCATTGTATACTATTCAGTGTAGTATATCATCAGTAAAACTCTGCAAGTATATTAAATGAGAGTTCAACAAAGTAAAAGTTTTATATTTAAACCATTGCAATAGTTTAAATGTAGACTGACAATTTAGAATAGTGCACAACTATTTTACTACTCTTTTTTTTTTTTTATTATTTTCCATTAGAAAGGGCACAGCTTTGCTGGTTGATAATGTATTCTTCGAGGGTGAACTTGCATCTGTTTTGTCGTGGTTGAATAACTGCAGTGGTTGTTCTAAACTGTATAGCTACAGTCTAGCTGGGGAAGTAGAAAAGTTGGACCTGTGAATCCAGTGTTTCCAGTTCATCCACTTCATCTGGCTGCAGAGAGCTTTTTTATGTAAAGGTCTTCGTATTTGTCAAAACAAAAATAGGAAGCCTATGGCTCAGATTGAGTGCTAGCAGTTATAGTTAAATCTGGAAGCTGAATATTTTCCAGTTCTGTGAATCTGTGAATAGAATAGTGATGACTTTTTTGCTTCAACTGATTGTATAGAAAGAAATGCCTGTATAATTATGGATACTTCTAACTTTGTTTAAAAAGACCATTCAAGTTGGAGGTGTTACCCATTTCTTTTTGCAAGATGCATTTTAAAAGGCTCTGGTGTTGTTTTTTTTTTTTTTTTAATGATTCTTACTTACAGTTAAAGGGATTTTAAAAGAGGTGTATTTGTTGTACATGCCAACTCTCTTCACAAAACTAACTGTATTTCTGCCTTCCATCTAAGTAATACATTAACAGGATTAAAAATGAAAATAAAAACTGCAACATGGAATAGCTTTGGAAGATTGGTAAACTTAAGTGTAGCCTTAATTCTTAGCAGAATTTAGTGCAGTTTCTGGATTACTGATGCTCTTTTACCTTATGACGACTTTTATAGCTGTATGTAGTCTTGATACGTGGTGATGTGTTAATGCATGAAAACTTCTTTTTCCATGTGGATTTACTCATTCCAGAGGTTAATGTAATGAACTTTGGGGAAAGATTTTGCTTTGTTGTTGTTGAAAAAATTGTTCTGCAGTTGCTGAAAATATTAAGTTACAGTGATAGTCCTTGATGTCTTGTTCACACTTTTCATCTTTGGAATAGGGAACCTCAGATTTTGAGGAATACTTTCTTCCTTGATTAATAAAATGTTGTCTAAGTGACTGAGCTGTCTTTGGATTTATATTGTTGTAGAGAAAATCAGGTACCTATCTGCCATATATAATGAAGATTACTGCTAATGAAAATAAAATCTGTAGTCAGTTTGAGCATGATCTTTTACATTTTATTTTTGGTTTTTGCCCAGTCTCTAGGCAGTCTGCTTTTGGTGTCCCTGCTTGAGCAAGGGTTTGGACAAGATGACCTCCAGAGGTCCCTTCCAACCTCAACAATTCTGATTCTGGCATTTTTGGAGAAAAATAGTAGTATATGCATAATTGTGGATACATAAACACACTAGTAGCACTTTATTCATTCCTTCCTCCTCAAAGGGGTCGCGGGGGCAGGGGAAAGAGCGAGAAGGAAAAGCAAGTATAAGCAATGTCATTGGTGTATGCTCTCCTGTATTTGTTGCCATGGTCTATGTACCTAATTGGTACTAAAAGGGATTGTTTCATGTAGTGGAGGGTAGTTACAATGGTAGCTTGATGGTAATTTTTAGTCCTGTTAAATTTAAGTGACTCATTTTCTGCTGTTCTTTGTGTTGCATACTGAAAAGGAGAGCTGTGCAGAAATACCTGCTTGGCTGCAGACAGCGTTTTATGGAGGAATGGGATTAATACATAAATCATGGGCACAAGGAAAATAATAAGCAGTTGGGGCAGAAGGGAGGCAGGTCAGGAAGCAGTAAGATTGCCTGTTGTTCCTTCAGTCACCTAAAAGCTGTGTTTGTAAAAGTTTGGGGAAGTGCAACTGTCTTCCTTCTGCTTGTCTTTGTGCTTCCTCTGAGTCAGCAGAAGCCCCATTCTGTACGAGCACGAGCATACCAGCTGTAGTTACTGGTTGTACATATTTAAACCTCCTTCTGTCTTCTTCCCCAGTCTCTATATGTGCCGATGCATGTACACGTGCATGCCTGTCTGAGAGGCTAAGTTGCTCCTTTCCGACTCTGTGACTGTCGTGTCCCTGGGAATTGTGAAAGACAGTTGGAGAAACATAGACCTAAAGGAGAGCAGAACAAAACCAGACTAGAATAAAAAGACATAAACTTAAATCTTGGATGTGGGGGAAAAAGGGCAGAGAAGGATGACTTGTTTAGTTAGTGATCACAGTAAGTTTCATGGACTGTTCTGTAAGTACTTTGGCCTTTTTTGTCTCCTCTAGCCTTGTGCATTCTGGAATTGCTGTGGAAGTAGGAGGTAGCTGTTACAGAAGTGTTATGTTCTGTGTTTTTCAAAATAGTCTGCAAATGAAGTGATAAAAGCAAATGCCTTTGTTACCAAAAACAGACACAAAAGCTTCAGTTGATGCAAATGCTACTGGTGAGCGACGTGAAAGCAGATAACATACTCAGTTCAGAAGTTTTCTTATGCAATAGTATGCTTGGCATCACTATTTATCAATATATACTTTTAGCACAGTTCCTCAGAGGGAAAGTTTCTCCATTACGTATGTTGTGTGTCATGGATTATGGTTCTGCTTTGCTTTTTTAAGTGAAAAATATGTTTATCTGCTATTGATCACCCACAATCTAATCTTTTTATATGACCTGCAGTGTTTTTCTTGGTCCCCAGTGATATGCTTTGGTTTTGGCATTGTTTTCCATCGAGGTAAACAGTGGTTCAATCTTGAAATGTCATAGTGAATCTTCTGTTTTCTATTATTTGTTCTACCCACTTTTATTCTATTTAAGTTTATACCAGAAGTTATGATAGAAATTTACAATGTGAAACTTAAAATTTTTCCTTATTCCTTGGAAAAACTAAGTTGAAACTAGATTACAGATACACTATTTGTGTTCCGCTGAACTATTCGAAGATGCGTGTCTAACTTTGTCCAAATAATTAGAAGTAAAGGGATTACTGAAACCTTGTCTACATAAAGACACTTAAGGCTTCTAATGTAAATTAACAGGAGGAATTAATTTAAAGTGGATTAGTAGAGCTACATTAAATGTTGAGTTGATATTCTCCTTCAGAATTAGTAGTTTGAATTCAGTTGTTTTAATTTTACTGCTAAGTTTCATTGAATGAACTGTACTTAAATTTGAAGAAAATTTCCAGACTGGTTTGAAGGTATTAAATCTGTTTTAAAAACAAACAAATAAATCAGATTACCATTTTCAGGAATTTCTGTGGATAATGAGATTTTCTTCAAAGTATTGTTCTTTATTGTACTTATTTTATACTAATTGGGTTTTGGTAGTCCTATCCAGACAAATATCTAGCTGTTGTTTTGCTGCAAATTATTACTTCTGCAAGTATGCTTTCGCTGTTGACAGCTATTTTGTGTTCCTTTGTATTGCTGCCGGGCTTGATAAGTTGTGTAATTCCTGTAGTGCCCAGTGGAGGTGAGCTGAGAACTTTTAAGATGGCAAGGTCAAACATTGAAAGCCCTGAAGCCTTTTTGTGCATGAACATCATAATTTTCAGATTCCACCTGATTGTTATTGATGAAATACTTGTTTATGCTGTGACACTGATAATTTTGGAAAATTTGGAAGTTGAGGAGTTTAAGCTGAACTGAAGTGATCATAGCCTGTGAGCAGCTTTGCAAACCAATGCTGCAGTTGCCAGGTAGCTTTGTTTTTTTTAGATTTGTGGTATTTGCAGCTTATCGACACTAGAATATGGAAGATGATCAGTAAGGTGAAAGAGACACTGCTTTAAGGAAATGCTTTTCTTGGAACTGCATCCCTCCTTTCAACATGGTTTGTGGTCTTAAGAAATCTCTGTCATGTTTGTGCTGTAGACATAGGAAAACCAGCAATAGCAGCTGAACTTCAGGGTGACAGGGGACACTTTCCTGGGCAACTGTTTGAATCCTTCCCTAGACCTGCAAAGGTCATACCCCAATATAATATCCTAGCTCGTTAGAGATACGTGACTGTTACTATCTAGCCCCAGTTGCTCCTGGTGAGCTGGTAATCATTTGAGCTTATTCTAACAGTAACTCCAACACAGTAACTCTAGGTGTTGTGTGCAGTATGCCTCAGGTCTTATTAATAATTTTGAATATGTGTGCTTTCACAGTTGTAGACTCCATTTGTTTCCTATGCTATGTCTTTGAGTTTGTTGTGCTCCAGAAGTTTAGATGACTATAGTGTTCATATGAAGAAAGCCTTTAGTCACCAAACTGTCTGCTGGGAAAAAGGGATAGATGTCTTGGCTGACTAGTGATACTGTTTCATATGCCTGTTCATGATCTCTTTATTTATAATGTTGACTATCTGGAAAATTCTGTTTAAAGAAACAAAAAACAAAGCCATAAAGAATCGAGGACTCCTGACACTAATCAGAATTTTCTTGTCACAAAATTGTGGAGCTCTGTATTTTTAGGATTGCTAAATTAGTGTGTGCCGAAGAGTTTATGTAATACTCAATTTTAGAATATGAACACTAACTAAAATCAGGTATTGAGATGAAATTTTTCATGCATTTGAAGTCTTCCACAATTTTTTGTTTATTAAACACTAACACTGCATTCATTTTTTTTAAAGTTACTTTTGCTCTCATGTTTAATCTTTCAAAGGAATATGGTTTTGCAAGATGTTAGTAGTTTTAATTAAAATGTCAAATTCCATGAATTTAACATTATTAATTATGAAATTTTGTGCTCTTTTTTAATGTTAGAAAGCATATTTTTTTGTAGATTATCTTTTATCTGTGTTGCATGAGCAAAGTACCTCTTGTAAAATGAACCGGAGCAAATTTTGTGTAGTGAATACTATATAACTACAAAAATAATTGCATTACCAATAATTATGCAAATGCATACAATAGGACAGTACCAACAAAGCTCCTTATGTGGTTCTGCCAATAATTAGTAAAAACACTGATTTATTTAATCATTTTCTGCCCAATGATCATGGCACTTGTTTCTTTCTGTCCCTCACTAATAATTTTAGAAAGTCTCAGCCCATTTCTTCCTAATATTGTTTAATAAAGTTTATGAATCACTGAGGGAGTGCAAGGAGAGAAAAGCAAGATTAAAAGTTGGAAAAAAACTCCAGAATTAAATAGTTTTTGGTCACTCGCTTTTCAGCCATTCCCATTTAAAGATCCAGTCTAATTAAAGAAAGAAAAGTCTGTAAAATATAAATAAAGTTAAGTACAAAGTTGTTTTTAGAAAAGGGCGGCATTACTGCCAACTAACAAATAAGACTTTCAAGAAAAGTTTGGAAAAAGCAAGTTACTACTTCCTCTCTCATACCTCTGTCACAACTATTTAAATAACGTGTGCTGCAGCCTGAAGTGCTCTCCCTGTGACAGGGCTGACCTGTCGAACCCTTTTAATTGCTCATACTGTTACACACCTCTTACCTGTATCTAATAATCAGCTATTGCTTGTGTGTCTAAGCAAGCAAAAGTGCTGTGATCACTGGAACAAGCACAGTTACAGAAGTACTTTGCTAGTTGCAATAAAAATTGCATGTAGAATATGTAGCATAGATGGGAAATAAAATGTGTGAGTTACTGAAGTATTTGGGCGTTTTCCCTTTGTTTGTGAAATTCTCAGCTGTGCTTAATATCATGACTGCTTTCAAGCAAAGTTAGTTTTTTACAGGTTAATTCTGTGTTTGCTTCTGAAGGACAAAAAGAATTCAGTAGCTTTTGGTAAGGTATGAATCTTTGACGTGAAGGGAGAGGCTCATAAGAGGATATTAATGGTTTAAGTTTAAAAAGATGTAAAAGGACCAGTAATAAATTCCATGAATAACTGAATTCTCCTGGACAGAAGTTTTAGCTGCTTTATTTTGCAGAATTGGTGAACATAACTAACCTAATAAGGTATTTCATGGCTAATAGCTCTTAAAGTTACTGTGCATGCAAAAATAATGTGTACTTTATGCAGTTTAACTTTTTAAGGCATATCATTTCTTTGGTTAAGGTGTGGATTATCAGTAAGACTTGATCTTGTAAGACTTCTCTAATGAGGAGCCTGTAGTATCTTGTTTTGGAACCAGGTGCAAGCTTTCTGTTCCATTCACTTGAATTTTTGATTCTCATGTTTTAAGACGACAACTGATTTGCTTAACAGCAAGGCTCTTTAAACAGGCTTTGTTTTGCCTCACTTCTCTAATGAAATAGCAGGAAATATGCTTTCCTATGGAGCAGTATTCTTGGTTATTTACATAGCTCCATCGATGCACTGGGCATTTTCCATGAAAGTCAATAATTGTGGGAGTTACATTTTCCTCTTTGGCTGCAATAAGCTACGCTTGTAGATCATCACAACACTTCATAAATGTAATTTGGTTTCTTCCAGTTTTTTGGGACACATTGTGTTGCCTGAACAAATCGACTTTTAGTTGGTGCTTAAATATTTGTGTATGAACGACTCGATATAGGCTCCTTTTAGAGACTTCTTAGTTTGAAGGCACCTGAATTAAATATTTAAGATACTGTTTTTAAGTGGAGAATACTGTTTATAAGTGCTTTTTAATTTTTATATAAATTAAAATGAATAAATGGGAAAAGTTTCCTGTGTTTAAAAGAAGGAAATGGCTTTAACAGAGAAAGGTCCTAATGCTGTTAGGGACCTATTCCTTCTTTTCAGGAAACTGTGTTCTAATGAATTTTCACCCTCTGTAATTGCAGGGTAGCAAGAAAGGTTAACATTTCCTGCTAGACGTTCATGTCTTGTAGATCAGGGAAGCTGCGCTACCCATAGGTATTTGTTCTCTGCACATGGCTTCCCCTGGTTTTTGGTGGTGGGTTGTATTTTCTTTTCTTTTTTTTTTTTGGTGTGGTCTGATTGTGTCAGTTCCACTCCCCTCCCCTCCCCTGCCAGGAGGTTACTACAGGTGTAAAGCACAATTATGTCTTATGTTAGTTTACCCTGGTAGGAGCTGTGCATGTGCTCCGGCACTAAGGGCCATCCTTCTGTGAATCCACAGATCTCACACTCCCGATGCTTCCGCCACCTTTACTGGTGTTCGTTGCCATTTACTGTGGTGTCACTGCCACTAGTGGCGCGTGGGCAGTACAGGCATCAGCGTCGCTGTTGTTCAGCAGAGAGCGAAGTGTGGTGGTAGTAGCTACACAGGAAGAAGCTGGTTGCTGTATTTTTTTTCTCTAGAGGTTGCTCTGTATACAGAAGCCACTGACAGTTGGCCCAGAACAGTACTAAGGCTTCTTTTTTTACAGTAGTTATTTGTAGTGATTTTAACAGCTACTGTTGGAGTTGTTTTAGGAAAAGACATTTATACTGGTGTAGAAATTATACTGGATAATTTTTATCCCTAACTTTTTAATCTTTCACTTGCTTTGTCAGCATTGCTCAGGTTCCACTGGCTGATCACTTTATGAAACAAACATAAAATTTCACTAGCACACTGAATTTCATCTGATTTTGTGCTTCTGGGTTTTCTGTATCCATATTTTCAAATTTGATTTATTTTACTTTATTTTATTTTTTTGTAGCTGGTATTGTAGAAGGTGAAATTATTCTGTGTATGTGGATTTCCTGGTTTTGTACACGCTGGTGTGTTTTCATGGGCTTTTATCGTTAATGAGACTTCTGGATTTCTGACCTCCCTTCCTCCCTCCCCACTACTGCACACCCCCGTCCCCTACCCCCAGTTGGTCGTTAAAGTCAGGTTCATATCAGGTGGCTTTATAGTTTCTTGCATTACTATTTTAACCTGAAGACAGCTCCATCCGTGATTAATTACTGTTCACTTCTAATGCTGACCTTCCTAAGATTGAGTTAGCACTAAGAACCTTTATATTATGAGTGTATATGGTTTTTGTTTTCCATGTAACTTAAGTGTTAGACTGTGTTTTGGCAACCCTGTCTTCTTAGTGTATTTAAAAGCATTTAGGTCTGGAAACTTGGAACAGAGTTACTGTCATTGTATTAAACTGTAGCTCTGGTTTGTAAACCAGAAGTCTGCCCTCTTGTGGGTATACCTGTATTATTTACTCTGTCACAGTGTCTTACTTGAATGAGAACTAGGAGATATTCTTTCAACGCTCTCTTTGTG
>VXAL01001157.1:41489-65085 GCA_013399475.1 Chauna torquata | reverse complement strand
TAAATTTTGTTGTTTTGTAACTGCAGATGAAGTTATTTTGATGATTTTTTTTTTAGTGACGTAGACTTCATTACAATTGGAATCTTTACAGCTAGTGAAAACTGAGTGAACATATACTTGCTTACTAGTTGAATATAAGCTGTACCATTTTACAGGAAACAAACGAACTAGTTTAGTGGGAATAAACCTTCGTTATTTGTGGAATAGGGGATACAGTGCTTAGCAGAAGTTTTACCAGAGAGTGTTTAATATTAAAGAGAGATTTTCAGATTAATTTTAAAATACATACTTCTTTTAAAATACATTAAGATTTTGTATTTGTCGTGTTGTTTCCTTGATTTTTGCATCTGTATATTATTGGTTTTATTTTTGCTAGCCACCTCTTGTATGAAAAATACTCCTGTATCCAAAACTGGGAAGTGAATATAGCAGCTAATTACGTGAAGTGGTTATGGATTAAGTACTCTCTACTGCAGTATGAACCAACAAAAGTTTTGCTACCAATTTTGTAGTTTTTGATTTTTCTTTCAAAATAAGGTGTAAAATTCGTCAACTGTTTTCATTGTCTTTGTACCTTTAGTAACCAGATACTGACTATTGGTTTAGTACTGTATAACCTGAGAAAATTTTTTGTTTGCCTTATCTTGCATCATTTTTGGTGAAGGGCTCTGATTCTGAGACCAGAACCTTGCCTTTTGATTGCTTAATGCCATTTGATATTTAAATTCTACATTGTTCCATCTACTCTTGACAAAATTTACATAATATGCAGCTGAGGTTATGGCCTGCATTTTATTTATCTTATTGAATTTAAAAGTCTTTTAAGTAAACTGAATGTTGTCATTTGGTTTTGTTCTTTTTTATTTTATTTTATTTTTATTTTTTTTCGTAGTGCTTGGGAGATGGGAAGTAATGATAGCTGGCACCTGAACTAAAATATCTGTGTAGGCACTACCGTCCCAGAACTTCAGGATGAATGGGGATATGCCTCATGTTCCCATCACTACTCTTGCAGGGATTGCTAGTCTTACAGACCGTAAGTACTCTTTTCCTCATCTTTGATACATTGCTTTCTACCTTTTTGGTAAATACTTGTATTTTCAAAGTACTAAAAATATTTTTATTTTAAAAGTTACTTCTTAAAAAGTAAATCTGTTCAAAATTAGATCTGGTATTTAAAAGGTTAATTTTTTCATTACTTGAATTTTAAAAATATATTCAAATAAAGTAATGCTAATGTTAACATGTAATGAAATCTAGGTTTAAAAAAAAAAAAAACAACCTTAAGTAAACCTGGAACTTAAATGATTCAGAATTTAATTAATCTTTCAGAAACATCTGGGTACCCCACACATAAAAGAAAAACATAGGAATGATAAAGTACTTCTTTACAGCGTGTATTCAACAAAGAGGGTTGTGGAATATGCTGAATATACTTGAAACATATTTCCTTAGTTTTGGTCAAGGTATAATAAGTTGCTCTAATTAGTAGGTGCAAAGAGAGGCTGCTAGAATGGAAATAAGCAGCTCAACCTGTGAGGCTTCTTTCTTGGCTGTTCAGCCTACGTATGGAGCAGATGAGGTGTGTGTGCTGTCTTTAAATACATCAGGAAGACAAAGTGCAAGGAAAGGAAAAGGACTGTTATCATACTGTTGAAATCTGGAAAAGCTTTCAAAGAGACACTGAAGTTATGTACCCAACAATTGTATTTAATTGCCTACAGTTTAAAAAAAAAAAATAGAGTACTTGTTCAAGAAAAAAACGCTTCTTTATGTCTTTCTGATATTCTGAAATGTCAAACTGGAAGATGCTAGTTATATATGCATATGTATGTATGTTTATGTGTGTCTAATAGCGGGCCATCAGGATGCAAGTCATAAGTTTCTGGGCTATGGGAAATTTTCCAGCATTAAGTATTTGCAGGTAAGGTTCTAAAGAAAGTCAAAATATGTAACTGGTAGAAGTCACTGGCCAAACTCCTGGCGCAAGAGTTTTTGAAATGCTGAACTACCCTGGGTGGCATTGTCCCTTGTACTAGATGTACATATGCTTCATTATCTGTAGTATTCATCTGATGTTTAGAAACTCAGAAGCAGGTGAAAGAGAATGACTTGTCATTGCCTCCCCTTGTTTTTGTCTATGTGAAAGGAAGGAACTGGAATGGACAAGACATGTCCTAAAAAACAAGGAGGACATGATGACTATAAGGCAGTAGAATAGGCTCAGCTCACTAGCTGGAATTTATTCTGTTGTAATAAATAAGTATGTCTTGCAGATCTTGCTAATTTTTTCAGGTTTCTGGCACATTCAAAGGAATATAGTACAATTAATAGAAGCAATTTTTAATATGCACTTTATTTGAATTACAGTGTATTTCTACATACAGTAATGATATACATTTCATAGTGGGGGGAAAAACTGAAATCCTCCCCCTCCCTCCTTTTTTTTTTCTGTCAGAATTTCAAAATATAAAATAGAAAGAAGAGCCTAAAGAGTCTATTTCATTTAGATTGTTCTTTTCTGAAGCTATTTCTAATTGTTTAGTTAAAACCTTTATCTTGGAGCTTTAATCAGCCTGGGAAGTCAGGGACAGCTTGTTTTCTTGGACCCGTGAAAGTGACTTATCTGTATAGCTTGTTTTTTGTCCTCTTCTGGCTTACTCTTCTCTTGTATATATAGCCCTGCCAATCATCTGATCCAGGCTTCTTATTTGATATACTTCCTTCTTATGCATGTAGATCTAAGAATGCCCTCTGTAAGTATAGTATGCTCATTTATAATCTGACTGAAATGTTGTGATGGGTGTTTTTATTAAACAATTAAATCATTTTACCGAAATTTGTGAATAGATATTTTGAGTAAATTAACATTGTAGTGATTATACCAACCAACAACACTAGCCTTTTCTTGAGAAAACAACTTAAGTAGAAATGAATACAACCGAAGAATAAACTGAGAATGTGACCCTATATTTCAAATGTAGTTGTCAGGATTTTTTTCTTACTCAAGTGAGGGAGTAAGAAGGTTGCGCATCTTTGTATTATTGTGTTCTGTTAAGTGATTCTGAACTTCTTTCTGTCTTCTGATAACAGTTTTGAACCAGCTGCCTCTTCCATCACCTTTACCTGCTACAACAACAAAAAGCCTGCTTTTCAATGGACGGATAGCTGAAGAGGTGAACTGCCTTCTGGCTTGCAGGGATGAAAATCTGGTTTCACAGCTCGTCCACAGTCTCAATCAGGTGTCAACAGATCACATGTATGTATTTTGAACTTCAGCTATATCACATCACTGTTCTTATTCCTTGAAATTAATATGAACTGGATTGAGAGGGATGTTTGTGAGAATCTGAAAATCAGAATGTGCAGGTTTTTTATTAGGCTTGCTTAGCAGATTACCACCGTATAAGAGTCAGTTGTTTCAGTTAGGTAGCCCTGAAGAATAACTGTGGGTTTTTATGGATCTGCTGCTTGTTCCACAATGCTAGTTACAAGCGCAAACTTTGTGGTGTTGATCGTGCAGTACTTATTTATGTTCTAGTTTGGTGAATAATGGATGTAGACAAATTATATATTCAGTAACACACAAAAAGAAACCTTTTGGTGAGACCCGTGTAAAACCCATGTCAATCCTGATTAGGTATTGAACTTTAACATTGTAATAATTGAATCAGCAAGTATTCACTTTTTATTAATACATATTTTGTTTTGTTTGTTCTTGCACGTTGTCCTTTGAATTGTCTTATGTTGACAGCACTCTTTTTCCTACATATTCCAATAAATTGTCTCGATCAAACAGAAGTAGCTTTTAAAAGTACTTAAAACAAACAATAAATGAAAGCACAGATGTATCTGTAGAAAATCTGTTACATTTTTGATAGTTTAGAGGGAGTCCTGTGATGTCAATGATATGCCGATTTCCCTTTTTACAATAAAATATGTAACCAGAATGTTATACATTCATGCATATCTTACTTTCATTCCTACAATATTTTCTTGATGTTATGCCAAAGCTGCCTTCTTCTTCTTCTGTGGAGAAGATCAAGATACAAAAGTGGGCATAAGAAACTTGTATAATAGCTTGAAACTGACAGCCATGGTTATATGTGCTTAATAACAGAAAATAATTTTGAAAACTAGTAGGAGTAGTTTTTCTTCCATTCCTTAAAGAAGAGGAAAAAAAAATAGAGGCAGGGAACAGTGCTTTGCAGACTTGGTTTTTTTCTTTATTTTAGCAGTAAAATGTTTTCTTTCTTTTTTTTTTTTTGACTATTGTTTCTTAAAATTTGAAAATACATTTGCTTCTTTATTTGCTTACTTCCACAATTGCAGAGAATTGAAAGATAACCTTGGCAGCGATGATCCAGAGGGAGATATACCAGTCTTGCTGCAGGCTATCCTGGCAAGGAATCCTAATGTTTTCAGGGAGAAAAGCATGCAAAACAGATATGGGGTACAAAGTGGTAAGGATTTTTGATTATTTATTGATTGTGTTTTATGTTGTTCTGTAAGTTTAGGAGACTGATACTTACAACAAATACATATGGACTACATCTGTGGTATTTATGCCATACGTTGTATCTGATAGTGATACAAAGGTATGTATCTTGACATCTTCTAAAAGTGATTGTATTAGGATAAGCATTGAAATAACTCTGCTGGGTATTTTTGTAAAAATAGTGTTTAATTTCCCTACAGAATTTTGATTTATAGGAGGATTGATTGGATTTTATTTTAAAATCATTTTATATGAATTTCTTTCTGGCTAACTTCATATATTTGTCTTAGTAACTAATTGAGATTGGAAAAATATGCCTTGATCTTACTGAAAATCTGCATGATTACAGTTTATCATTGCAGTGGTAGTTCTTTAATTGTTCTGGGGTAAGGAGTAAGGTTGAATGAACCATACATAACAGTTCTTCCCTGCCATTCCTGTTAGCAATTTGTGATGCCATACAGATTTTACTGTTTTGACAGCTGATTCTCTTCTGAGGTGTATACTGCTGTATAGCTAAGATGGAGAAGGGGAGACACCAAGAAAAGGATTAGTTGGACACATTCTAGTTTTAGATCTGAAGACATTTTCTCTTGCACCTGAAGTCTGTTCTTTAAATACCAAACTATAAAATGAGTAGGACAATTTCCAGTTTCCGCAGAGTGAGGATAAAGCTTTGCTAGCATTGTAGAAGTATAAATAGAAGTGTTATAGGAGTTCAGGAGGGGTGGAAATTGTGGGGTGTTTTTGGAAGGCGAAAAAAAAAAAAGATGATTCATTCACCTAGGCTAGTGAGTAAAAAGCCATACAATATTTGGAAGAACTTGCTTAGGACAGAACATGTAATGTTCATTGAAAGAATGCTGAAATTTTCTTGAATGAAAAAGTTAAGGACAGTGCTAAATACTTAGAAGTTCACTGATGCTGAAATTTAAGCTCTGATAACAATCTCTAGATTCTGTGTTCGTTGGCAGCCATGGCAGAATATGGTTTTTCAAGCTGTGGGAAGAGTTCGGACTGTCCTGACGGGTTGCAGAGTGTTACCACAAAGAACATATGCTTGAATCAGTGTTTTGCACCAGTTTTGTAGGGTAAAATAATTTTTTGCCAGTGCAAAAGTGAGACATTGGTTTTGGAATTATTTGTTCCAGCAGAGGATTGCGAAAGAAGGGAAACAAAGCTAGTTAATTTCTTTCTAAGTTTTGTTAATGTTGTGGTTCAGGGAGGGGAAGCACTTTGGTAGCTTGATTCAATAAGTTAAGAGTAATCCTTAATGAAATAAAAGCACCTCTTTCTTTAGTAAATATGTTTTGGCCTATGCTTGAAGGAAGGTATTGATACAGAATTAGAAATAATTCAGCAGGAAACTTAAAAGAATAATTGTTATTTTAATAAAGTTTAAAAAGTGTTTCAGAGAAGCAGAAGAGACCAGAATTTAAAAATTCCTTGATTGTTTAGTTTTATTTTACATAATTCTGAGTACATGTGCCAGTGCAAGCATTGCAACCTAAGTATGAAATCAGAAAGCTGGAGAGAAAGGAGAGAGAAGGGAAAAGGATAGCTTTAGATAAACTATTTTGAGGGGAAAAAGCTCTTGGAATGAATGTTTGGAAAAGCTAGGCAAAGCATTATGTCATTTTCAATGGAAAAAGGCCACACTTATCTTGAAAGAGGTGGGTCTTTAATCTAAATACTGGCAAGTTGTGGTAGCCTTATTAGCTGTTAATATGTCCGATTCAGATCTCCAAGGCTAGATGGTTGTAGCAAGGCAGGAAAGGTTGGCTTTTCTTCTTTTTTTTGAGCAGGTTTTGAATCTCTGTATAGTCATAATTTGTAGAAAAATTGGGAGTTTTGGAAGAGATCTTACGTAATACATTTTGCCAGCTTGAAGAATGATTTTTAGACTGTCTTTTAGTATTTCAAGCACATCTCTTCTGATTTCTTTACTGTCTCTCTTCTGAAAGTTGACTTTCTGCCTGCTGTTGAGTCCAGTGTCCAGTAAAGTCAGTGCTAGGTACTGTGACCCAGTATTTGTAATGCCCAAAATTGATAAGGGATGAAGGAAGGGGGACCCCCTGTCTCTGGTGTTCTCTCAGCATGGGGTAGGCCTCTGCACATTGTTTGCTTGAATGTCAGTTGCAACATTAGTATGGACAAAGTGAACTCAAATTCATTTCTCCCAACCTTCTTTTCTGATGTAGGAACAGAAAGGCCACTTGGCTAAAGAATTACATTAAACATGGAATAAAATTATTGGTTCAGTACAATTTGTCAAGAAACAGAGGCATCTCCAGAAAGCTACATATTATGTTTTGAATTCTTGTAAATATAAGGTAAAGCACAAGCAGAATTCTGTGCTGATTTTTTTCACCAAGTTATGTCAATCTGTAGTTCAACAAAGAGTTTAGACCGAGAATTGTTTTTAGTTATGACGAACAAATATGATGTGGCAACTGGGAGAAGTGCCTGAAGACTGGAGGAAGGCAAATGTCACCCCTATCTTCAAAAAGGGTAAGGAGAAGGACCCAGGAAGCTACAGGCCAATCAGCCTCACCTCGATCCGTGGGAAGGTGATGAAACAGCTAATCCTGCAAACCATTTACAGGCATATGAAGAAGAAAGTCATCAGGAGTAGTCATCATGGATTCACCAAGGCTAAGTCATGCTTCACCAACCTGATTAGCTTCTATAATGAAATGACTAGCCTGATGGATGAGGGGGGAGCAGTGGGTATTGTCTTCCTGGACTTCCATAAGGCCTTTGACACTGTCCCCCATAAGGTCCTCATAGAGAAGCTCTTGAAACGTTGGCTGGAGGAGCAGACAGTGAGGTGGATCGAAAACTGGCTGAACGGCCAGACCCAGAGGGTGGTGGTCAACGGTGAGAAGTCAAGTTGGAGGCCAGTAACAAGCAGAGTACCTCTAAGGGTCAATGTGTGGCCAGTCCTGTCACCAACAATCTGGATGATAGGGTAGAGTGCACCACCATCAATAAATTCATGGACGACACCAAACTGGGGCATAATGGCTGACTCACCAGAGGACCATGCTGCCATCCAGAGGGACCTTGACAGGCTGACAAGAATCTCATGGAGTTCAACAAGGAGAAGCCCAGAGCCCTGCATCTGGGGAGGAACAACCCCAGGCACCAGTACATGCTGGGGCCCACCCAGCTGGAAGGCAGCTCTGCAGAAAAGGACCTAGGAGTCCCCACGGACGCCAAGTTGAATGCGAGTCAGCAATGTGCCCTTGCTGCTAAGAAGGCTAATGGTATTCTTGGCTGCACTAGGCAAAGTATTGCCTGCAGGTCAGGAGAGGTGTTCCTTCCCCTCTACCCAGCATTGGTGAGGCTGCACCTCAAATACTGTGTCCACTTCTGTCCTCCCCAGTACAAGAGGGACATGGACATACTGAGATGATTAAGGGACTGCATGTCTCTCCTGTGAGGAGAGACTGAGAGGGCAGGGACTGTTCAGCCTGGAGAAGAGGAGGAGGCTCGGGGGGGATCTCACCAGTGTCTATAAATACCTGAGGGGAGTGTGCAAAGAAAATGGAGCCATGTTTTTTTCAGTGGTGCCCAGTGCCAGGACAAGAGGCGGTGGGCCCAAACTGGAACACCAGAGGTTTCGTCTGAACATCAGGAAGTGCTTCTTTACTGTGTGGGTGACGGAGCCCTGGCACAGGTTGCCCAGAGAGGTTGTGAAGTCTCCTTCCTTGGAGATCTTCAACAGCCACCTGGCCATGGTCCTGGGCACTCTGCTCTAGGTGGCCCTCCTTGAGCACAGGGTTTGGACCAGATGACCTTCAGAGGCACCTTCCAACATCAGCCATTCTGTGATTCTGTGAACAATGCAAGAACTATGTAGTATATGGACACATTTTTTTGTTTTTGTGTCCTGTCCTCTTTTCCCTCTCAACACTTTGGTTCTGTCTTCTGGCAGATATTTGTTGGAAGGTAAACTAGAATAACGTTTTGCTAGAGGTTAGTATTCATAGCATAGCTTGGGGTTCAGAAAGGTCTTAAAATTCACTTTAAACTATTTACCACAGTTTGTGCTTTTTTTTTTTTTTGGATTAAATTTTTGTGCATCCTTGCAAAAGTGTCAATTGCTTAGGGTTTTTTTTGTTTGTTTATACAAGAAAGCAAGTGCATATGTGCCTGTTAAAGGGAAAAGCATTGCAGATGTACACTTCGAAGTGAGTGTCTGTCTTATTGAAAAATCACTGGTATGTTAGCAGTCGTAGCTTAAACATGTGTGATGCTATAATACAGCTTAATCATAGATCACAGACTTTTTCTGTGATCTTAAGCTGCATTTTTATGTCATGCATTCTTTGGCATTTGGTAGGAATGCTAAAATGGAATTATATACATCACGTTTCTCCAAGAAAAAAAAACAAAAAAGTAGTCAAAATCCAGAGTATATGTTAAGGAAACTTATTAGAGGAATGTTTTTACTGGAATAACGTTTTCTCAAAACCGAACACTACCAACTTTCAAAAGTAAAGTTGCAGTTAAAAGAAATTCTTAAAGATGTAAGGTATGGAAATACACAGTGGAGCCATAAATCTGCTGCTTAGTGATATGACAACATAAAATACGTACAAGATATTTTAGTGTTAATTGCCACAGACTACTTTCAGCTCCTTTTTTAGTATAAATTTTTGGGCCTTGTTTTTATGCCTCAGTTTCCTCATTTCTTCATTACCAGACAGATTTGTTATCTGGAAACTTTGGAGAGACTTTTTTTTGTTTGTTTGTTTGTTTTTTTAATAAGTTACCTAGATTGCATCCCCTCCATGCCGCCACCTTTTTCTTCCCTTCCCCCTGCACACGGCTCCTAATAGAGATAGAGAGGTGAGAACAGTCTGCCACAGAATAAGCTGTAGGGCTTCTTCTTTTAAATTATATTTGAAAAAAATACATTAAAAAAAGAATTTATTCTTTTAAACCAAAGCCTACCACATCTGTGATTCAAAAAGTTTTTTGAATTTAGACAGGAGAAAACAAATACATTTTTTTAGTATTTTAAAAGCGCAGTCTCTGCTTTAAGCATAAAATGAAACTTTATGTAGTTTATATAAAATTACACAGCATCTGTGTAGTATTAATATGGGCACATTCTGTCAGCGTTCTGTATATGAATGTTAATCATCGGACCACTGAATGGTTTGGGTTGGAAGGGACCTTAAAGATCACTCAGTTCCAAACCCCTGCCATGGGCAGGGACACCTCCCACTAGACCAGGTTGCCCAAACCCCATCCAGCCTGGCCTTGAACACCTCCAGAGACAGGGCACCCACAGCTTCTCTGGGCAGCCTGTTCCTGTGCCTCACCACCCCTCATAGTTCAGGGTTAGTAGTTTGACAAAAAATTTTGTAACTAGCTGATGAGTATCATGTGTTTTGGTTAGAGTGCCTGCATGCAGTGGGCACTCAGGGAACTTCCTGTAGCAGAAAACCACTGTACAGGGAGTGCCCAGAGGACACCTTGGAAATGCATCTCTGCGGTTTGTACCTGTGCACGGGAGTTTCCTTGCCGTCTGCCTCTGTGCGAGGCAACCGGTGTCCATTTAAGCAAATTTCACAGGAGTTTAGGAGTCCCCTTCTGTTTGGGACAATGAAATGATCTCTGTAGCGAAGTATGTGGGTCTCTGATTTTTTCAGGACAACTAGGGACTTTCACTGTTACTGTGGGCTAGTTTGAGTGTGTTAATCCAGTTGGAATGCAGCACTTCACACCTACTGGGAAGGTAGTAACGGCTGCATTCCTGGGAGATTATCACATTTCTTCTCTGGCCTGGAAAGGGAAAAGAGGAAAGAGGGTGACAGGGAGGACTTCTGAACAACCTTTTCATGTGCAAATATTGCAGTAATTGAAATCAGTGATAGTAATTCAAGGATTGGTGACTCCCAGGCACTCTGGATTGTGGACTATGGTCAGCCTTCTATCAAACCTTTAGTTTAAAATACTTGCAACACTGGCATGCTTTTACCTGTACGTGTGGGTAACTTGCTATGGCTTCCCAAGCTGCAGTTTGCACACGGATTTTGATGCTGTTTAGCTGTGAGACATTAGATTCTGCGATTAAAATCACCTGGTTAAAAGTTGTGTAAGTTTTTGTGCACCTGCAGCATATCAACTTCCAGTGTCATGTGGTTGTTGGCGAATTCTTTATACTTGTATTGAAAAAAGGAAAAAAAGATTGATTTAAAATCTCTCTAATAAAGGTGTGAGTTAGTTTCAAGCAGCGTGGTATTTGTGACCTGCCAGGTAGTACAACTCCTGAATTTCCAAAGCATGACCGTGGAAATCTACGGGCTGTGGGAGTCTACGTATGGGACTTTGGCTCTGCTTTGCAATTTAAAGTATTTCAGCACCTTCTTTCATAGCATTCCTTGTAAGTGTACTGGAGGTGGAATAAAAAAATTTCTTCCTGGGTAGAAAGGAACCACTTGGGCATTATGGGAGCTGTAAAAGTATCTTGCACCACTCTGCATGAGATGATTGTTAGCTCTATTTGCTCAAAAAATGTGAGATAAATTTTATGTGTCCTTCTGACTTGTGAAGTTCCCGAATCATTAACTTGTTGGCACAATCAGTACTGTACACACTAATCTGGAGTGTGAATATATGTCTTTTTATAAGATGTTTCTATTTACTAGCAGATTTTGACGAGAGAATTTTAAAGAACTTAAGATGAAGGAAGTCCTGTTGAAATTTATAGCTGAATTAACACTGCTTTAGGGAATGCTTTTCCATATCACGGTGTAAAACAGACATCTTACATTAGAATCGATGTTTTTTTAATGTTTTCTAAGAGTTACAGACATTAACTTCTTCTATCCACAGAGTTACTAATCTCTTTGTAGGTAATCATTTCTGAAATGAGATACTTCTTTGATTAAAAAGGAAATGCATATAAAGTAATACTGCTGTCTTCTTTTTAATAGGGATAATGATGTCACAGTTTAATATTTCTCAGAATTCCATGCGTGGTAGTCCTGCATCTTCCAATTATCAACAAACCACTATCTCACATAGCCCTTCCAGGTAATGCAGTGTTTTAAATGGGGGGATGGAGGGGGGCAGCGAGCTTCAAATGCTTCCTACAGTGACAGTCAATTCTTTTTACAAGTATGTGAGTGGAAGTAAGAAGATCGGTATCAAGATAAATCTTGCATTTGTCTGACAGCAGGGTGAGTTTCTACAGCTGGAAAAGTCAAATATAGCACTTACTTTTTGTCAGTGAATTAATGTTTGCATTGTAAGGAGAAGTCATGATTCTCTACTCTCTCTCCCTCCCATAATTTTGGCAGATTTTTCTTCCTGTGTAAGGAATCCCCCTGCCTCCTCCCACCCCCCGAGTTGTTCTGTCTCTGTGGCAGAGGCTGACAGTGGTGGCAGGAGGATAGGAGAGAAGAGGGTATATGTTCTGACATGTATAGCAGTACTAGTGTAACAGTAGGGTGGGAAAGAAGGCTTGTTAAAGCACAGAGTACTGTGCAAACAGTTACACAAAAGGACACACATAGGAGGATAGCCCCAGTAGTTGGCCAGCAGTTTCCTCTTCAACTTTTTTGTTCTTTTTCAAACTTCGGCAAGTAGGATGTACTTATAATCTAGATCTTTATGAATATAATAAAGTACTCTGGACTAGAGGAGAGAGTTCTGCATCAAGTTTCAGCCCAGTTGCTAGGCTTTAATAGATTTAATCTGCAGTTATTAGACTTCATTATTAAAAGTAAACTGTTATTTCACATTTCACTTTAAGTTAGTGTAATAATTGCTTTGGCAAATAAAATGCTTTATATCTGTCCAAAAAATACTTCACTGGCAAGAGTGGTGGTTTCTTGTTTTTTTTTTTTTTATTATTTATTTTTATATCTAAAAGTGATATTGAAGAAGGTTTTATGAATTGTGAATGTTACAATGTGCTATGTCTTCTCAAAATCCTTGCAAAATCTTTTTAGAATATTTTGCTGTTTCTTTCTGTGGAAGCTTACTTTCACAGTTGCTATCTAGAACAGAGAATTGTGAAAGCATGTATTTGATTTATTTTTATTTAAAAAAACTGATACAAGAAAGAATGTAAGTTATAATGTACATGTATTATTGTCACAAGGCTGTTTGATTTTTATGGCATTCTGTCTTTAGGATCAGTCTAAGATAAAGCCAATGAAAGAATAAGTTGTATTCAGTGGACTTTGGGTCAGGTCCTGCCTATCTGCCCATCACATTCCTGTATCTTGGCAGTATAGTTGTGTTAGATAAAGTTCTTTGAAATCTTACTGGAAAAATCATATTTAGAGTAGATGGCTCGTTGTTAATCCTAGCAAGCTTGTTGTTATTTGGTATTTAAACCTTAGCCTTCGTTTTCATTCAAGCTTCAAATAAGGTAGAACTAACTTGTGAAAACTGTGTATCTTATTTTAGTAAATATTTATAACTTGTGTTGTTGTTTCCTTTCACTAGGTGGGGATCTTCTGATTGCTTTTTTTTCTTTTCTTTCCTTTTACTAATACAGTACCTAAGCTGTAGCTCTTAAATAGTAATTGAAGTTGGGAAGGCATTTGGTAGATATAAATACTGCTTTTGAAGGAATTTCTTGATTGCTTTAGAATTTTGTATCTTTTCCAGAAGTTATAATGTTGCAGAGGTATACTACTGCAAAAGGAATAATAAAATTGTCTATATTTGCTTTTGCAACTTCTGAAAACTTTTTATATTTTATTTTTAGCCGGTTTGTGCCACCACAGACAAGCTCTGGTAACAGATTTTTGGCACAACAGAACAGCCCAGTGCCTAGTCCATATGCTCCTCAAAGCCCTGCAGGATACATGCCATATTCACATCCTCCAACTTACACACCACATCCTCAGTTGCAGCAAGGTAAGTCTGTGATGTTTGTTATATTCCCCTATATTATATCAGTTTTGCCTTCATGTGCATGTTTCATGGCTCTTGATTTCTGTGGAGGAGTCACATGTTTAATGCAAATCTTTGCATTGATAGAGATTTTTTGGGGGTATATTTAGCTTTGTTTTCCTAACTGTAAGGAGTATCATAGACTCATAGAGCATCCTGAGTTGGAAGAGACCCACAGGGATCATTGAGTCCAACTCCTTGCACCACCCAAAAATCAGACCCTATGTCTGAGAGCTTTGTCCAAACACTTCTTGGACTCTAGCAGGCTTGGTGCCATGACTACTGACCTGGGGAGCCTGTTCCACTACCTGACCACACTTTCATTGAAGAACCTTTTCCTAACACCCAGCCTGAACCTCCCCTGTCACAGCTCCATGCCATTCCCTCGGGTCCTGTCTCTGTCCCCAGAGAGAAGAGATCAGCGCCTGCTCCTCCTCTCCACCTTGTGAGGAAGCTGTAGACCACTATGAAGTCACCCCTTGGTCTCCTCTAAGAGTTATAGTGTATTTAAAAAAAAAAGGAAGAAAAAAAAAGTAAAATATATCTTCCCATGACGTTGCTCCCCTATGTACACCTATTTTGCATAGTTATCATGTATGTATGACAATAGAAAAATCAAACCAAAGAACTTCTATTTGATAGGTATAGCCATCATTTATCTGTACTAGCAAAAACCTCATTTTTGCCACTGTAACTAAGTTTTGCTGCCAGCTTATTTAGCCTTACCAAACCTTTGTAATGTACACTAGACTAATGCTAAGTGGGCTAGAATTATGCTCAGAGTATACAGCAAATGGCAAAGACAACCTTCAGAATGAATGGATGTCTTTGTTCTCCCCTTTTCTAAATACAATCTTGAACAACATGAACACTGTTAAAGTACCTAGGCATTTTTTGTTGGTAAGTAGAATTCTCATTGGATTATTCTAAATAATAAAGTTTGAAAGTTTAAGGTGCTACAAGATATGGTTNTATATGTATGTATCTGTTGAGTATGGAGTGTTGCATGTCTCATGAATACCTTGGAAGTTTCATATACTATATAGGTAGTGAATACAAATTACATAGAAGAAAATAAAGTTTTCTATAATCTGTAAGAAAATGATACTGACACTAATTAGGATAAATGTGGAGAGAGCTTGGCTAATCTGTACATGGAATGTAGTTTTTGAATCCTCTTGAAAATTCAAATCTTAGATACTTTATTTTATTCAAGGTATTTGTGGCAAAATGATTCAATCAAGAAAAAATTACTCTTGTTCCGATTCCAGACCTCCTGTATCCAACTCACTAATATCAACAGATATGGTGCTTTTTGTGAAACCTTTAAAAGTTAATAAGTGTATGTATATATCTGTGTAATACTTTATATTTTTTGTATTTCAGCTTCAGTGTCCAGTCCCATTGTCACAGCTGGGATGAGGAATCTCCATGAAAATAAAGTTTCAAGTCAGTTGTCTGGAAATTCAGCTAATCATCATGCTGATAATTCTAGACATGGATCAAATGAAGACTACCTACAGATGGTGCACAGACTGAGCAGTGATGTATGTTACCTAAATCAATTTATTTTGATAAAGCAAATAAGTGTTTAGCTGCCTTAAAAGTCAGCTATTTTACTATGTAGTTGTTGATGTGTAAAACCACTGAAGGATATTTAAGTTCCAGACACATCCTTTCAACTGTGCAATTTAAACATGTGAGGTTTTATTTTGTCTGGAAGGTATCTCTTTCCTTCGGAACAGTTTTTAACATTCATTGAAATTATGAAAAGTAAAAAATCTTACTCATATATATATGTTTATCATGTAAAGAAATGGTAGTGTCGCTACACTTAACTGCATCAATATATTGATGTAAACAATACTGGATTCTAAATAGGTATGTAGTTAACTTGTATCTCTGAAGATCCCTGTAATTCTCAATCAGACTTGACATATTTGAATAGCATATTGGGTAGCATTGTAGTGTTGCCAAAGGCAAGAGTTCCTATGGATGTTTTTTTCTACTGCTCTATATGTGCTTTATGGCCTAGTTTCTTTTTAGGAAATTCTCCCGCAGTGACTTTAGTTCATGTGGCAGAAATTCTTTCTGAAATCTTGAATGCTAATATCTAAAGGAAAAAAAAAACTTTTTCCACAGTTTTTATTGTTATTGTTACTGTTTTTCATGTTTTATTTTTTAACTATTGATTAATTTTCATCTTAATGAGAATCCCATCCTGTGGATGAAGCTTGATGGGGGTTCTTCTTTACAAGCTTGACACAATCGTTAACATCTCTTAAGGGTAGAGCACTAGTTTTTCAGTAGCTCTTTGAACAGTGTGGTCGCAGTGATGCCTACAGTGGTAGGCATAACAGTAGTTACAAAACTTCATCAAAAGCTTGTGGCAAATAGGCCCCCTCCCCACCCCCCTATTTGAAGTTTTTTCTTTAGCTTACAAAAACTGTGGGTAACACTTTTCTTTCTAGTTTAATTTGCGGAAGCAAAAGAAGTGTTGCATTCAGCAAGTGTGCTATTAACACCAGGCTCCTAAGTCCCTTATGAGTGTTAGTACCATAGAACTGCAAGAGGGTCGCTACTTTTGTTAGTCTTCTTTTTTTTTTAAATGGAAAAATTATGCTGATTAAAATTATTAGCTAGAAAGTAGTATTTTAAACAAAAGGATTTTGTAATGAAAGAATCTATCATAATACACAATCGTCAGATGTTTCTCCTCAGTCTTTGTTTCAGCAATGCAAATTCTTGAAAATAGGAAGCTGTTCCTGGCATTGAATATACATATATTCCCCAACTATGTTAAAGGTACACTATCCACAGAGTCTTGATTTTGTTAAGACAAGATTTTTGGAAGACTTTAATATTAGGATAATTTATTTCACAGTGTTTAAATTTCACGATATTTAAAAACGTTCACTAATTTTGTCATTCAGGCAATGCAGCCAAATCCTAGTTCATGAGAACTTAGAAATGAAACTCATTCAGAACTGATAGGCTATGAAGACTTGAAACTTGCCATCATTGTTCAGTTTAATAGGAGAAACACTAAAGGTAAAAAGCAGTAACCCTCTCAGCAGCTGCCACCTGCTGAGAAGGCAAGGTTTGCAAGGTATTTGGGATGGTGGTGGTGGTTCTGAGGGGGTTTCTGGGCCCTGACACCCTTGGGCTGTCTGGGAGGGACTGGCCAGCAGGCATCAGGCCTCACGAGAGGGGCAGGTGAGAGTCGGGCAATGCTACTTGCCCCTGCTGCTGGTTCAAACCAGGGGAAGCCCACAGCAGCACCTGCTATGTGCTGAGAGGAATACGAAGCTTGCGAGGTACCCGGTAGGTGTCTAAGAGGGTTTCTTGACTCCTGACAGCCTTGGTCCACTGGTCATAATCCCTCCCCAGGGAGTTCAAACAGTGATGACCACTCAGCAGAAAGCTATGTCCTCTGTATGCTGTGCAGTATTAGCACCCACTGGGACTGGTCGAGCTGTCCAGACAGAACTCCCAAGGGAATATGCAGCCATCCAGGTCTCCAGCTGCAGTGTGTGCCCAAGGTTTCTAGTGGTGTCTGAGGGAAGTAGCAAGAATACCTGTGGGATGTGCGCCAAGGCAGAAGAACTGCTCAGCTTGGTGGCTGAGCTTTGGAAGGAAGTGGACAGGTTGAAGAACAGCCGGGAGTCTGAGAAACAGATTGACTGGTGGAACCATACTCTGCCCTCAATGAAACAGAAATGTCAGCTAGGCATAGCAGATGACAAGAAGTATCCTGTGCCCTCTCTCCACCAAGCAGAAGGCAGTGACTTGAGGGATAGAGGTGAATGGAAACAAGTCTCTGCTTAGGGCAGTGTGAGAAGCTTCTCATAGTCTACCTCGTCTTCTCAGGTGCCATTACACAACAGTTATAAGGCTCTGGAGTTGGAAGGACAGGGACATGGTGAGGTGGCTGATGATCAGTCTATGCTAGAGGAGTCACCGAGGTCAGGTCAGCCTATCCCCCACATCATGACCACCTCCATAAAGAAAAAAAGGGCAGGTAGTTGCTATAGGTGACTCCCTTCTGAGGGGAGCAGAGGGCCTGGTCTGCCAACTAGACCCCCCTTTTAGGGAAGTTTGATGACTCCCTGGGTCTCAGGTTAAGGCTATTCCCAGGAAACTTCCTAGCCCGGTATGGCCCTCAGATTATTATCTGCTCTTGCTTTTTCATCTTGGTAGCGATGAAGTTGTGATGAGAAGTCCAAGGATGATCAAAAGAGACTTCAGGGCATTGGGGAGATTGGTGAAGGAATCAGAAATGCAAGTAGTATTCTCCTCTATCCTTCTGGTTATAAGAAATTATATCAAAAGAAACGGGCAGATGCAGCTTACCAATACATGGCTCCAAGGCTTATGTCATCAGTAGAATTTTGGGGTTTTCGATCATGGGATGGTCTGCGTGACACCATGCCTGCTGGGGCTCAGTGGGGTTCTCCTTCCTCAAAGGGGGAAAAGTATTTTTGCTCACAAGTTAGCGGGGCTGGATTGAAAGAGCTTTAAACTAGGTTTGAAGGGGAGAGAAGGGTTAAAATCTGGTTAACTAGTGATAAGCTATGGGATGACATGACGATGTTTGTGGAACAGTGTCCTGGTGAGGACTGTCACTCTACTCTACAGTATATGGAGTACACTGGAGCACATTTGAAATATTTGTATACCAATGCACATAATATGAAGAATAAGCAAGAGAAACTAGAAGCTTTGGCTCAGTCCCAGAGCTACGACATCATTGGCACAAGTGAGACTGCCGAGCTATCTGTGTTGTTTGTTGAGAGCAGCCCCAAGAGAAGGACTTGGAGGTGTTGGTTGATGAGAAGCTCAACATGCTCCACATGAGCTGTCAGTGTGCACTTGCAGCCCAGAAAGCCAACTGTATCCTGGGCTACATCAAAAGAAGCATAGCCACCAGGCTGAAGGAGGTGATTCCCCCTCTACTTTGCTCTCATGAGACCCCAGCTGGAATACTGTGTTCAGCTCTGGGGCTGCCAACATAGGAGGAACATGGACCTGTTGGAGTGGGTCCAGAGGAGGGCCATGAGGATGATGAGAGGGCTGGAGCACCTCTGCTATGAAGACAGGCTGAGAGAGTTGGAGTTGTTCAGCCTAAAGAAGAGAAGGCTCCGTGGAGACCTTATAGTGGCCTTCCAGTACCTAAAGGGGGCCTACAGAAAAGCTGGAGAGGGGCTCTTTATTAGGGACAAGGGGTAATGGCTTTAAACTAAAAGAGGGTAGATTGAGATTAGATATAAGGATATTAGATATATTAGATATAAGGAAGAAATTATTTGCTCGGAGGGTGGTGAGGCACTTAAACAGGTAGCCCAGAGAAGCTATGGATATCCCATCCCTGGAAGTGTTCAAGGCCAGATTAGATGGGGCTTTGAGCAACCTGGTCTAGAGGTGTCCCTGCCTATGGCAGGGGGTTGGAACTAGGTGGTCTTCAGGGTCCCTTCCAACTCAAACCGTTTTGTGATTCTGTAAGTTGGTTGGAAATGTCCTGTGACTGGAGTGCTGTGATGGATGGTTATAGGCTCTCAGGAGAGATGGGCAGGGGAGGTGAGGTGGAAGGGTAGTGCTGTATGTAAACGAGAGGTTGGACTGCACAGTGCTTGCAGTTGGGGATGGCATGGTTGAGAGCCTCTAAATAAGGATTTAGGAGAAAAGCTTAATAAAGCAGATGTTGTGTGAGTCTACTATAGATCACTCAGCCAGGATGATGACACTTACGTAGTGTTCTATAAGGAATTAAGGGAAATTTTTACATCAGCTGCCGTTGTCCCTATGGGCGACTTCAACTTCCCAGATGTTAACTGAGACTGTCATACAGCAGACACGAACAGGTCCAGTGAATTCCTGAAGCACATTGAAGGTAACATTTTGATGCAGGTAACTAAGGGAGGTGACTAGGAAAGGTGCCCCCCTAGATCTGTTGTTTGTAAATAGAGATGGTCTCTTGGATAAAGTGATGATTGGTGGCTGTCTGTGCCACAGCAGTTGTGAAATAGTTAAGTTTAACATCTCTGGTGATATGAGAAAAACTTTCAGCAGAGCTACTACCCTGGAATTTGGGAAAGTAGACTTTAGGCTACTCAAGGAACTGGTTAATAAGGTCCCCTGGGAATCTGCTTTTGAGGGTACTGGGGTCCATAAATGCTTTTTAAGAGCCATCTTGTAAGAGTGCAGGAGCCGGCAATTCCAATGTGTTGGAAGTCAAGCAAGTGGGGCAGAATGCCAGCTTGGCTGAACAGGGATGTCCTTTAGAAACCGAGGTGGAAAAGAAATTGTATGGACTTTGGAAACAAGGTCATGCTGCACAAGAGGACTACAGAAATGCTGTTCACCAGTGTAGGGAGAAAACTCGTATAGCCAAATCTCAGTGGGAGTTGAAGCTGACCAGTACCATAGTGGATATCAAAAAAGGCTTTTTTGGGTATGTTAACAGCAAAAGGAGGACTAAAGAAAACATTGGTCCATTACTTTATGTTTGGTCACCCCACAAATAGGGATGAAGATGAAGAAGAGACATTTAGTGTCTTCTTTTCCCCTGTCTTTAACACCAGTGATGGGTCCTGGGAAGCCCAGAGTCCTGGGTTGTAGGACTGTGGCTGTGGGAGTGATAAGCTCCCAGTTGACATTGAACTTGTACGGGATTTGCTGCTGCAACTGAATGCATATAGGTCTATGGGGCCAGATGGAATTCATCTCAGGGTACTGAAGGAGTTGGACGATATTATTGCAAGACCTCTCTCAGTTATTTATCAATGGTCTTTGGAATCTGGAGAGGTTCCAGTTGACTGGAAGCTTGCTTATGTTAGTCCAGTTTTCAAGAAGGGCAAGAAAGAAGACCCTGGTAATTACAGGCCTGTCAGTCTCATTTCAGTGCCTGGCAAAATTATGGAGTAGATTATTCTGTGAGTTACGGAAAACCACTGGAAAGACAATGCAGTCATCAGTCAAAACCAACATGGGTTCATGAAGGGAAAGTCATGCTTTACTAACCTTGTATCTTTTTATGACAAAGTTACCCAACTAGTCGATAAAGGGAAGGTAGTGGATATGTTTTTTGGGGGGATTTTAGTGAAAGCTTTTGATACTGTCTCTCACAATAGCCTGAACAACGCATCCAGCGCACAACTAGACATTGTATGTACAATATGATGGATGAACAACTGGCAGAAGGGCTTGGGCTCCATGAGTTATACTAAATGGGGTAACATCAGAGCAGTGGCCAGGAAGTAAGTGGCGTTCTGCAAGGCTCAATTTTAGGGCCAGTTCTCTTCAATGTTTTTATCAATGACGTGGACACAGGAGTTGAGTGCACACTAGCTAAGTTTGAAGACGACACTAAATTGGGAGGAGCCATTGATTCTTTTAAGTGTAGAGAGGTCTTGCAGAGAGATCTTGATGGACAGAGCTCTGGGCAATCACCAACCATATGAAACTTTACGAGAGCAACTTCTGCGTTCTGCACTTGGGACGGTGTAATACTGAATGTATGTACAGACTGGGGGATAAGTGTCTGTAGTACAGTCCTGCAGAAAGGAGTCTAGGGGGTTTGGTTGATGGTAAGCTCAATATGAGTCAACAATGTGCCCTGATGGCCAAAACAGCCAACCATTTCCTGGGGTGCATTAAGCACACTGTAACTAGGCAGTTGAAAGAAGTGGTTGTCCCACTGTACTCAGCATTGGTGTGGCCTCACCCTGAGTAATGTGTGCAGTTTTGGATTCCACAATATAATGATGATATAAAATTATTAGAATGTCTCCAAAGGAGGACAACAAAGGTGGAGAAAGGAATAGAGGGCATGACTTATGAGGAGCTGCTGAGGATACTTGGTTTGTTCACCTTAGAGGAGATTGAGGGGTGACCTCACTGCTGTCTACAGCTTCCTCACAGAGGGGAGTGGAGGGGGAGGTGCTGATCTCTTCTTTCTGATGACCAGTGATAGAATGTGAGAGGATGGCTTAGAACTGTGTCAGGAGAAGTTCAGATTGGATATTAAGAAGCTCTTCACTGAGAGGGTGGTCAGGCACTGGAACAGACCCATCAGGGTCATGGCCCCAAGCCTGTTGGTATTCAAGAAGCATTTGGACAACGCTTTTAGGTGTATGGTTTAACCCATACGTTGCCTTGCGTGAAGTCAGGACTTGGGCTTGATGATGATCATGGGTCCCTTACAATTCAGCATATTCTGTGACTGTAGTAAAAAGTATAAAATTGCACTTTTATTAGTAATTATACTTTTAAAAGCTGCTTTTAGTTGCTATCATGCAGAAAACAGTTTGAAGAGTTTAGATTAAAGTGTTGCATCTATGTGTGAGTAGTAAGTTTAATCATGATGTTGCAGCCTTTTCAGAAGCTGTGTGATCTGTGGTACAGTTACAGTTATGAATGAGGATTATTAAATTCTGAAACTTATCAGCTTTAATAATTCTTTGGTTTTAGGAATTTATTGCAATAAAAATTGTGGATAGTTACAGGATATTGTGTATTTGCAATACATGATATATACAAAATCAATAAATATACTCCTGAAGCTCACCGCACATGCACTCAATATAAGGACCATTCCTTGGGAAACTTCAGAGCATTCCTTAAATGTAAGTTTGTGCTTACATTTCACAATTTGATGAAACTCCAAACTAAGAAAAAGTAAGTGAGCACTTCTGAAAAGTTATCAGCTGCAAAAGGAATGGCATGTGTAGCTGGAAGGTTATCCACCTAGTTAGTTTAGTTAATCTAATGAAAAGTGGCTTTGCCTATGTCCTTTTTAATTATGGGTAGAGGACCTCTCCTGTCTTAATAAAAATTCATGCTAAAAAGTTAGTAAGTTATTTTTTTTTAAGTAGTAAGTAAACCAGTAATTCATATACCAGGAAATGAATTAATTTTCACTTGCAATAACACATGTAAGTTTAAGGTGTACTTCTTTTTATTGCATTGAATCTGAATATTAGATTTCTTTGCACATGAGGCTTTCTTCACATGAGGAAACAGTTCTTTTTGCAAGCACTGTTGCAAAAATAAGCTTAATAGCACAGATTAAATTCAGTTTGCTGGTTTAGATAGTTTTAGATTCACTTTAGTGAAATAGTTTTATATTCACTTTGCTGTGTGGGCAAAAAAATCTAATGGAAGTGTTTTCTAAGTTGCCCACGGATGGTGAAACTAATGAAATCTGGTTTCTTATGGATTCATATTCTTTGCCCTGTAAACACCTTCAGTCCATAAATTTCAACTCTTTCCTTTACTCTAAGAAGTGTGAAATATGCCTGCACAAGACATAACATGTATGCTGGCTAGTCTGCTAATAGGTACGTGAAAATTGGCTGTTTGGCCATTGCCAAAGGGAGTGTGTAGTTGCCCATCTGTGCAGGCATCTATCTCCTTCAAATGCCAGTTTAGCTTACTGACTTATTGCCTGCTGCTGGTTTTTTCACAGAAACATGTAGAAACTTAACTACAGTTGAGCCTTCTAACATTCTGTTAATTGAGTTTAAACTGGTCATAAGGATAGTAAATTATTAATTAATAGGGAAGAAGAAAAAGGAGTTATGTGAAAGAACTGTGTGTGTGTGCAGATACCTCAATACAAGCCACATTAGATTATTAGCTACAGAAATAACGAATAATCAGAATTTTATTAGGAAAAATATTGACCTTAGAACCTCTTTGGAGACTTCCCTTGTATGACTTTACTCTTTAAGAGAATAGACTTTTTTGCAATTTGTTTATAATCACAGAAATTTTCTCTTCATTGATATAATGGTTGTTAATTTGTTCTTTCCCAAAACATTGTTTAAAAACTAATGCTAACAGTAGGAAATACTGTTCTATAGAAGTTTAAATCTAGTACGGTCCTTGACTGAATGAGTGTAGTGTTGACCAGCAGAGGGCTCCGTGACAGCGATTGAAAAAAAAAAAAGAATTAAAAGAGGATCTGAATAGTGGCTTTCATATTTAATTTTAAGGTGGTGGTGGGTATAGTGGCTTTCATGTTTGATTTTAAGGTAGTGTGTAAGAATTTACATTCTGAAAGACAGAGGATGGACTTCGTTACATTGTTATCGGAATTATATTATGAAGTTTGTCAGAAGTTAGGAATTCCATTAAAGCAAGTTGTTTTGTGCAAAACTGAACATACAG
>VXAL01001157.1:0-14450 GCA_013399475.1 Chauna torquata | reverse complement strand
CGAGGCGTGACCATGATAGTCTTAAACAAAAGTCTGAGGACAGGGGGGAGTCAGAGAGATACAGAGGAGATCCATCCAAGATTAGAAGGCCTGAATATTTGAGATCCTCAAACAAAAATGAACATGATTCTAAGCATGGTATTAAATCTGATGGTTCAAAAACTGAGAAATTTGAAAGGAAACATAGACATGAATCTGGTGAATCAAGGGAAAGGTTTTCTTCTGGGGATCAGAAATCAAGACCTGACAGCCCTCGTATTAAACAGGAAGGTAAAGGAGATTCTGGTAAAACAAGACCTGATAAACCTGGTTTTAAATCACCCAACAGCAAGGATGAAAGAAGGACAGATGGTAATAAGAGTAAAGTAGAGAGTAATAAAGCACATGCTGACAATAAAGCAGAGTTTCCCAGTTATCTGTTGGGGGCAAGATCTGGCGCACTGAAACATTTTGTCATTCCAAAAATCAAGCGTGATAAAGATGGCAATGTCACTCAGGAGTCAAGGAAAACTGATTTTAAAGGTGAACAGAAGGACAAAGTAGAGAAGATTGGGCTAGTTGAAGATCTAAATAAAGGAGCTAAGCCTGTAGTTGTCCTTCAGAAGCTTTCTTTGGATGATGTGCAGAAATTTATTAAGGATAGAGAAGATAAATCAAGGGGCTCTTGTTTTAAACCTAACAAGAACAAGTCATCCAAACCTAATAAAGGTAAGATCATTTCTGTAAATTGCATTATATCTTGTATATTCCTGTTCTTTTAGATTTGCTACTCCTATGGTTAGAAATTAAGCGCAGAAGTATGATAGTTCACATGCTTGCTAATATGGAGATTGGGGGAATCAAAGTGAAACTCATCTAAGGGCTTGTTTTTGGAAATCTTGCTGCAGTTAAGTGAGATGATTTATTTACTCTGATGAAAGTATATAATGTGGGAGCACTTAGATTTTTTTTTTTAAACTGTACTTCAGCTACATTAGTTTATTCTGGGAATTTATCTAGTTAAACATAACAGGTATATGTATGACTTGAACTGGTTTAAGAGTGTCTGTATAAGAGACTGGTACTGTTGTAACTAAATCAGTGCAGCTGGAGTGGTGGAAAATACTACTTAGGCAAGCCCTAAGATTCTTTTATACTTTTAATGAGGACTGAAATGTGGTTTTCCAAGAGATGTTTTGACAATGCGCAATAAGAACGGTGTTACAAAATACCATCTGCCTTTTACACTATAAATACAACACTTCAGGGGATCCTCCACACTTTGGGCTGAGCGACAATCAACTTACAAGACGGTTCTTTCAGTAGGAGAATTTAGACATTGTTGTCTCTAGGGTCCAGTGTATGTGAAAAGAGGAAGGGAACTTGTAAAGAGTTGGCTGACGTTTTTAAGTTAGTAACGTGGACACGGTATTATTCTATAGAGTTTGTAGGTTTAATATTTGTTTGTCTCTTCTACAGATTTAACAGTTTTTCTATGATTGCTTTTCTTTTTTGTGCTATAATTTTGGTTTCTTTGGTTTCAAACTGAAGTAGGTCATCTCACGTTGTGAAATCAATGTTACTAACTGGTCAGAGGTACTTTTTTAATGCTTAGCATTTATTTCTTACATAGATGTGTTTTCAGAGCTGTCATATCTCAAGATAGACAAAACAAGTGGCAGGGGAGAGGATTTGAGCTGTATACAGGATTATTTATGAATGCAGTTACGGTTATGTCATTGCTTATGAATGAGATTTAAATGTTTTCTTTCAAAGTCAAGAAATAATGTAGATAAATGATGTAGAAATCATCTCTGTGAATGTGTAATGGTTTATGTGCATGTGTACAGAGTGATATTTGTATAATGAATTTATTGTGCTAGATCTGTTCTCTACTAACCTCGTTGTATTGACTCTTAAAGACTTAATAATTCAAGATGAATATTCCTTTTTTTTTTTTTTTTTAAATATGAGCCTCCTTGTTAGATATTTTCTCTTAATTTTGAAAATATGAACATGTCCCTTCCTTCTGAGTTTCAGAACAGGCAAGACTTCCATTGCTAACAGTAATAGCTGTTCGGAAATAGCAGTAGTAGAGTTGGACATAAAAGTATGATATTTTGGCTGTCAGCTAAGTCTAAAGATTGTGCATGAACCGTGTATGTTCTTGATAGAGATGAGATTCAGCTCTGGTCTCAAACGGATAAACTTTGAATTCATACAATTCTATGTGCAGAATATTAGTAATTTTTAGAGGTTCTCACTCCCTCAGAGCCATACACAGTGCATGTATGCTTTCTAAAATGTTTCTGAAGTAGACTTTGTTTGTAGTCTATAGTATGTGGTTATTTATATAGTAAGTTTTAGTATTGCATAAAGGTTTTAATGACTTGTTCAATCGGCATGACTCTAGTAGCTGTGGCACGCATGAGCAATGCAATGCATTCATTTTAAACTCAGGTTTATAACTCTTCTGCGATGTTTTTGTGTATTTCATGTTTTGAGAAGTCATACATGTTTCCTACATATTCTGCGATAACTTGGGACATATTTTCCAGGAAAAAATACTTAAATGTGATATTAATATATCTTTGCTATTGTATCCAGAATAAGATTCTTACAAAGATACTAGAGATATGTTTCATGGAGAGAGTAATGTTGTAATTACGTTTCTATTACAAATCAAATTTTGAATGTTCAGCCAGGCAGATTTTGGAAAAAGTGTCTTTGAACTTCATATTTTTCATGTGTATTTTTAGTTTTATGCTTTTTGCCCAACTTGCTGATAACTTACTTCCTAGGATATATTATGCTAAATAATTAGGTAAACTCCAGTGTCTGAAAAGGTTCATAATTCATAAAGCTATCTTTTTATAAACCAGAGTCTACTTATCAACAACCGACTAACACAGAAAATACTCATGTGATTTCCAGTGTCCTCACTCCAGTTGAGAGAAATACTGTTCACTGTTTTATTCTGTGCTGTTTTTAGTTATAAACATTTTAATTCACTAGGAATGTAATTTTCATAAGCATTCTTTACTTAGTTCATCCTATATTTCTTATTAGGTTGTAGCAAATCATTTCTAGTGTTGCCTTTAGCATCACTATTCCATTGCTTCTCCCACCCCTCTTATTTCATGTAGCTTATTATATTTTGATTTCTTTCCATCTTTTGCCTGCTTGTATTTCTTGTCCTTTGTTTCTCATTTGTCATCCATCCCTCCTCCCTAGAAAATATCTTCTTCTGGCCTTATCACAGTCAACATAATTTCTGTGATTCAGCTTAAATCCAGTTTAAAATAGGATTAGTTCAGCTAGTTCAAAACACCACTTAGGTAGTCACTCTGTCTTAAGGGACTAGTGCCAATTCATTGTAAAACTCAGTAAAATCACTTGTTTTAAGATAAATGTTTTGTAAGCTGAAAGTCTGTAAAACTTTATATATTGTTTTAATAAATTTTAAATTTGAAAGTCATATCTTTATTGTGCATGTAGATAAGCCTTCACTGTTCTGTAAAAAGACAAAGAAATATTTTTATCATATTTTATAGACGGGTTTGAAATTTTTTAAGTTATTAAATGAATAGGAGGGGTAGCCATACTATGTGACAGTTAAGATTGAGTCATCCTGACAGTCCCTTTTGGCATTTACAGGGAAGAAACAACGTTTTTCTCTCTTCTGATCTTTGAGCATTTTTCTGAAAGATGCACTCAATCTCAGAGGAAAGTTATGGAAGTATTTTCGTAGTATTTTTAAGGGGTCTTATAGATGCCTATTTTCTACAGGTCAGAATGAGTTGTACCACCTTTTTCTTCTGGTTTTAACATCTGTGAATGCCATTATCCTGGTTTTAATGCAAATGTATGTCATAGGAGATCCATGGAACTTTTCCCTTTGAGTTTGTGATTGTGAGGTCATGTTTGCTGTCCTTTCTTTTCAGAGCTTCAGTGAATACCTTCTCTGCTGCTTCTTATAGCTATACTGATCAGCTGTGTTGAGATGGGAGCTGTTACCGGTTTCACAGTTAATGTATTCTAAACAAGACAAATTTTACTTTATTAAAGTATGAAACAGATATGAGTTATGTAACTGTCTGTGTAAGGAGATGTCTGAGGTGATTTATGATATGTTTGAAGGACTGACTTTCCAAAATAAGTAACATACGTGTAATGCCAGTTTTAGTTTAGGACAAAAGAGTGCATGTTTTTAAGACTTGTGCAGAAATGCCATTTGGGTCTTCAAATATCTAAAAAGGTTTGTTTAAAAAAAAAATCTAATGCCCAGTCCTACTCCTTCATTGAGTAGATTGTTTTTATAGGATTTCATTATCTGTACAACACAACTGTAAATGCAGGTTTTGGTTGCTCAGTACAAGTCTTGCTAAACACACTGCGTTCTGTGCTGCTGTGTTCTGAAATTTGAATGAAGATTTGCCATTTCTTCTTCATACATATTTTTATAGGAGCAACTAAAAATTTCACTGCAGCTCAATCATCTTCATGTCATAGAGTTAAAACAATGCTTGTAGATTTTTCAGTGTTCTATGCCTTTGTCCTTGGTTCTGTTTTCTTTTTTTAATACAAATGACGTTTTTGGAGCCTATAATAACTACAGTTTGTAGGTTATAGGTTATAGCAATGTAAAGTCCTATGGCTTTGAGTAACATGATGCTTCATCTTTGAGTTCTAGCACTGCTGGAAACAGTCTCACTTCTCAAGTTGAGTAATTGGTTAGGTGCTCATCTTCTACATAGGAATGGCAAGAAGGGGAACATTCCAGCATGAAAAACTGTATCTGGGTTATGTTGCTTCATTGAGCTAACCTGTGCCTCTTCTCACAGTTTTCTGGGCAGCACAGCAGAGCTACTCACCAATACTTTCTGGTACAGCTGAAAACTGTGGACAAAAAGGGAGTACTAGTGTTAAACATTTGTTTAAATCATTCATGTATAGGACTTGCATAAAGATAGAACTGGTAAACCCTTAAGAAAAATCACTTATGGATATTAACACATCAAGAAAACTTAGGAGTTCACTTAAATCTATTTACAAAATAGCCATCTTGATGCTGAAACAGGAATATGGGGCAAGCAGCAGTGCTGCAAGGAAATAACTGCAGTAAAAGGACATGTTCTTTAGAAAGGAAAAGATTGCAATTTAGCTTGCTTACTACAGATTGCACTTTTGTAAAGATTACCATAGCGAAAGTCCCTGATTCCACAGATCTGAAATTTGGGATCACTGGCTTGGAGTTCCTGGTAGAAGCTGCATTTGCGTGTGGGAAGGCCAGAATAATAAACCAGTAAGCATCTTGCAAGTTGCATACATGCCAGGTGCATCGAGCAAATTATAATTTTCTCTGAAGTTCTCTTGTAAATTATGCAACATTGCCAAGAAGCAAAGGATATTATTTCATGGTGTTGTGGTTTAGCCCTGGCAGGCAGCTAAGTGCCACACAGCCGCTCACTCTCCCCGGTTGGGAAGGGGGAGAGAACCAGAAAGGTGAATGTGCAAGAACTCATGGGCTGAGATAAGGACAGTTTACCAGGTAAAGCAAAAGCCGCGCATACAAGCAAAGCAGAACAAGGAATTCATTCACTACTTCCCATGGGCAGGCAGGTGTTCAGCCACTGCCAGGACAGCAGGGCTCATCACACGTAATGGTTTCTTGGGAAGACAAACGCCATCACTCCCAACGTCCCTCCCTTCCTCCTCCTTTCCCCCAGCTTTTATTGCTGAGCATGACACCGCATGGTGTGGGACATCCCTCTGGCCAGGCTGGGTCAGCTGTCCTGGTCCTGTCCCCTCCCAGCTCCTTGTGCACCCCCAGCCTCCTCGCTGGCAGGGCAGCACGAGAAGCTGAGAAGGCCTTGGCTCTGTATAAACACTGCTCTCCAGCAACCAAAAACATCGCCACTATTTTCATCAAAAATCCAAAACACAGATCGTCTGAGCCTCTACGAAGAAAATTAACTCTGTCCCAGCCAAAACCGTGGCACGTGGTTTACAGCAAGGAGTTTTTAATTATTTTTCTGAGTGAAGACTTTGAAGCTTCTCATAAACTCTACATTTAACAATTTTTAGAAAAACCATGTCACTTTCATAAGAATTCCACAATCTTTCTGTTTTCCTTTTTTCTGAGATACTAGTGGCTAGCTCTTTTCAACTTAAGTAGACTGGAAGAGTAGCTGGCTGTCTCTCATGGCATTAGAGGTATTTAAAGATATGTTGGGTTTACAGAGAATCCATTTTAATATATATTTTGTTCATTTAGCCCTAAGTCTGTTTTTCTCCTTTTTGGGTTCTTGTGAACAGGATCACAGTTTGAAGAGTACTCACGGCATCATTTAGTCAAAAGCCAAAAACAAATTATGCGTAATGAGTTAAATCCAATAGTCGAGAAAGATCTCAGTTCTTTAGCATGCTGTGCACCAGAATGGGTCATTTCTGCTTGAAGGTATTTTTTGGGCATTGTTTGTCTGTCCTCTCCCAAAAAGTATGTTAGCATATTGGCATCTTATATACTCTCTGGGGTTTTTCTTTTTGGTGTTAGTTTTTCAGAAGCAGATGTTGGATAACTTCAGCAGTTGCACACTGGAGTCCTTTTTTGTATTGATCTTTTACCAGTATGATAGGAGAAATTTTTAGCACATCACTTTGCTAGAGGCTGCTTGTGTTACTTCATACTCTTATAAGGTAAATATTCTGATTCTTGCTCTCAGTTCTCAAGTCTTCTCTGGGTAACAAGAGTGAGTGAACCTCAAGTTCAGATATTGCACATCTACTTCTTAAAAGTAACAGTAAACTTCACCAAACCTACTAATTTGATTATATGTTTGTTCATCAGAAATACGATGCTTCGTCTGTTTGCAAATTTAGGATTGCATGATTTAATTACTTCATTTTTGAAAAATAGCTTTGGCACGTATAAGTGATAGAAATTTATTAACTAATTTGTCAGAGCAATCAGCCTTCTTCATTGAAAGTCTGAAACTGCCTTTGGTTCTTGGGCTTGGGTGCTTGATCAGGTTCCTCTTATTTCTGGGAACAGCTGAAGTTATCTTCTGTAAATTTTGCAACAGTACATTGCAATATATAAAAATGTGGGCCAGCAATTTATCTGACATTACAATATGCAATGCAGACTTGTTCATGTGTCTAAGCATCTAAATATGGATATTATTTCTTAGTTGACGTGCAGGAATATGTGGTCAAAATCTTGAGTTTGAATTTTCTTCTAAGCAAATGGTAAATTTGACAAAATGCAAATGGTAGAAAGGCTCACATTTGTTTCTGGTAAATTAACTTTTCTGTTGCTCAACATTTTCACCCCTTTCAGGTGAGTGCTTTTGTGCAAGAAAATTTAAACTGTTAACTTGAAATTTGCAATTTATTTTTGATCTGTGGATATATTACAAATGAACATAAAAGAAAAGGATGAGACCTTTTTTCCTTCAGATTACTGAATTGTTGTTTTCATCAAATAAAGGTTTCTTAAATATACTTACTGTTTTATTATCTTCTCAGCAACAGTATTTTATATTAAAAGCTAAAGCATCAGCAACCTGTTGTTGTAGTTAATGTAATTAAGTTACTTTGAAGAAGCAAAACAAGAGTAGCTTCATGTGATATTTTCAGTGGTAAAAGCTGAGTGCAAGGTAAAAGCAGATCTTTTTGTACCTGTAGTCACAAATTCGATATAAATTATGGCATTTGATTCACTTGTTCTCTGCAAAGATCTTAGTTGTATTATATTGCTTAAATGGGAAGGGGTTTTTATGAGAAGAAAAATTCTGAGGTGTAATGTGATTTTATTTAATGAAGGTGTTTTTTCTTAGGTGAGACCCCATGGCTCAGTTTTTAAATTGATCAGTATACACAGCTGGGAAATTGCATCAACCATAAATTTCTGATTCCAAACATTAACAGAAATAAAAAAAATCACATTCTGTGTTTTGCATCTATACAGAACACCTTAACTTTTTAATACAATATATTGAGCTGGCTTAAATTTCAGTGCCTGTGTTCAAAAGCAATGATAGTGCAATCCCGTTTTGGAAAATTAATTCCCTGACAACTTTCATTTATAAAAGCGAGTCTCTTTGTGCAGCACTGTGTTTATATTTCAATTGCTGATCTTGCTCCACATTACTTTGAGTAATGCTGTATTATTTGTAGAGCATCTTTCAAAACTGGACCTCTCTAGATTTCTTTCATCAATTTATAAATATGAGAAGTCAGTTAGTAGCTATAAGGAGCAAAATAACTTGTGGATCTAGTTACCGCAGCAATTGGATAGCTTGAGGTAATCATTGACACTGATGTAATGCAAATTCTGATGCTTCTTGGCAGTTTTTGGAGGGAGTGTGTTGGCTGTATTTGCTGCTCTCTGCCTGGATCCTTCAGTGCACTCTTTGGAAATCTCTTCCCTCCATCAAGAAGTGTTTCTTGATTCTAAGAGCATTTTGTATTATTACAAAATCCTTTTTGAATCTGTGCTACTTAGCTGTGGGCAGTGATGACCTCTGCTACATCATGGAATTACTTAGTTGCTTTGTCCAGATTCCTTTCTGACTAACCGGCCTGATGGGTCCCATTTCTCAAGGCCAGAGCTGAGGACTGGAATATTAAACAGGGAACCTCTGAACCTCTCCTTTTATTAGCCAGAGTCTGGGAACCTTCGCTTTGTGCCAGTATTAGGGTAGATGAGGAAAAATGATTTTGAAAGATGCGTTCAAGCAGGTTCTATGGGATGATACAGTTCATCTTCCTAGCACTGGTTCTCTCCCTCCCGCCAAATCTGTTGCAGCAGAGACTCCCTGTGGGCTCCCCTGGGACAGTCCCTTGGGCGGTGGTGGTGAGGGGTCTGAGTCTCCTGCTCTCTTTCTGGGGTGGGGGTGTGCGTGCATGTGCTGATCTCAGGTATTATCCCTTCATGGATGTAGTCAAAAGGTGAGTCTAAGGGGTTTGATAGAGGGATTATGTCGTGTTTACAAGATAAAGCTGTATATATACCCTTCCATAAGCTTTAAGGTAGAGTGGGAGAGGAAAGATGAAAGCCACTAACGTAAATGGACTACTGCTCAGATTATTTTTGGTCAGCATTTATCTTGCCGATGTGTTTTTCAGCTGATGATATGGTATCAAGATAGAAGTGGAACTTCTGTCTTAAGAGCAGATATGCCTTCCCCATGCCTTAAATTCCTGTTTGAGAAAAGGACTGCCATTGCCTCGTGTTTCCTCTTCCATTCCTAAAACTGTCCAGGGCACAGAACTACTTGGAGGAGTGTGAAGCCGGTGGGTAAGGGGCTTGGATCACCGAGGACTCAGTGCACCGTATAAAGAACATAGTGGAGCATTTTAAGGGAAAGTGCAGTGGAAAGGGTATTGGTAAATTTGCACACTGATATTTGAATGTTTACAGCTTTAACAAGTAATCTCTTCATCACTCACAAATAGTAATGTGGCCCTTTGCACAGTAGTGCCTGAGTGCTATACTGTAATAATACTTAATTATTTTTAAAGGGTGTCTGTTTTCCAAACATCTTTCTACAGTAGGGAGGTACTTTCATCCCCTCTTTTTCCTTTTAGTTCTTCATCTAAAATAGAACCTTATCCGCATGAGTGATTGTAATAGAATTAAGTGAATCTATACCATTGTAGTTACAATGGTATGGCTATCCACCAACAAGAAAGAAGGCAGTCTTACTATGGAGTAAGAGTGTGTTTTATTTGGTTTAGCACAGAGTTTGAGGGTGTTTGAGCTAAGCCAGAAAGAAATGGCTTTCCTTCCTGCATATTTGTCTGACATAGGAGGTTTTATCAGTGTAGTTACAGCAGTGACCCAGGGTGACTTGAGAATGTTAAGACAGCAAGCTAGTCATATGTAAGGGAGGTAACTCTAAAGCCCCAGTTCATATTAAAACCACTGGAACATCCTCTATCAAATGCTCAGAGAGGACATGTAAGGAAACTGTACAATAACAGCAAGACTAGATATACTAGTCGTCAGCAAAGAGTCCAGTAGCCAAGTAATGTCTCATGTGCTTAAAAAGGAGTGAGAGAAGGGCAAAATTGAGCTGTAGTCTATGTTTTCATTTTTAATCAAATGAAAGTGTATGACAATTCGTTAGTGTAGAAGTTCCAGAATGTGGACAGTGGCTGAATTTAAATTTCTTAACTCTGAGAAATGCAAAGTTAAGATTCATATCCCCACCCCAAATGAGTGTCACAGTTCCCTCAGACTCTTCAGTGTTCGTACAATGTCTTGATATTTGGAAAAGTTACATTTTAAAATGCAAGGTACATATAGAGATTGGAAATACGAAATTTCATTAAATGTAGTTTTGCTTATTACCAAGTATTAGCACACAAAAATTGAAAAGACTCAATATATATGGGAGATTAACTTACACAAAAGACTTCTTTGAAATCAACTTCAGGAGCTGTTTTTCTTGAAGCACTTGTTCATTTGCTGCAACAGAGGTATTTGCAAACAGGTTTTTTAGATATTATGAGTACAGAATCATAGAATCATTTTTTTATTTGGATGTTTAGTTTTTTAACATGTTTTTGAATCTTGATGGCTGGTCATTTCAGAGGAAAGAGCACCAAAATGTAAGCCGTATATCTATTCTCCCTAGTTTGGAAAGTAAAGACAAATCATTGTCTTTGTTATCAAAACAAGATAACAGTTTATTAGCTTTGGTTTTGATTTAATGGCATGAACAACCTTTCTAATCCTGGAAAGCTGACCTACGCATCAGCAAGCATTACGTCTTTTCCATACATGGTTGTCTGAAATTTTTGTATCAAGCCAAGTGAAACCAGTCTGAACATACTGATTGTTGTGTCATGATACAGAGTTACTGCCCATATTGAATGGATTCAATAAAAGTCCATAATAATATTACTTTTCCTCTCCTGAAGGCATACTAGTAATGAATGCATCTACCTGAATCAGGCAGATCTACTTGACTTGCAAATTCAAGGCAAAATGAGCTCGGATCCTTCTAAAGATGGGGTTTGTATAAATATTAGCTAAAGTTAAAGGCTGTTCTACAAACTTGAAACCACACATCGAGTTATGAACAAAAAGCAATGCTGAACTTTTGAATCAGATCTATGCCTTTCCATTTTGTTTTTAAGCCATATTTAAAGAAGGGAAAAACTATATCCACCAGGTATTTGTAGAACTCTTTCTACTATACGTGGCAAAACCCTTTGAAAAGCTCCCTAAATATGAGAAAAAAATTACAGACTAATTCATTTTTAGCTAAGATTCTCTGGCAGGTTTTTAACTGCATTATATTTTGTCAAGAATTGCTAGTGAGAAACAAGTATCTTGAGTCAGTGCATATTCAGTAACAGCTGAAGATTCTTGAATATCTTCTCGAAGAAACCTTTTGTTTATGGTGATCAAACAAAAACAACGTGTGGTTCCACCAGCAAGCAACTAGTGTGTAAGTCATGAACAGCATTGTATAGGTTTGGACAAGCACTGAAGCAGAAATGTCTGTTTATGTTTGCAGCTCTTCAAGATGAATTGGTTTTCCAGCTATTCCGTGACTAGCCCTTCAGTTTCACTAATGGGGAGTCTGTCAGCATTGAGATTCCTTACAGATTGGAGCAGAGATCTGGTTATGGTGGCACTTCCATGTGTTTTTTTGTTTGTTTTAATAGTTATGGCAGCTTTGAGAGCATGTGTAAGTGATATCTGAAGAACACTGATGCCTGTAGTCCATTCCAAGCATATTGTGTTTAGCGACTGCAGAGTCATTGCAAAAAAAAAAAAAAAAAGTTATTCCTTGGACGAGGACAGGTTTTGAGAAAGCCTGGTTTCCTGGTGCATTCTTGTTAACTTGTGGACTAACTTTGTCATACAGTTACTGTCTCCTTTGCTATTTAAAAAACCATGCAAACTAGAGGCAAATGTAACTGATAAAAGTGGAAACAGGAAAAGGAGGTACCAAGTCTTAGCAAACTTATCAAACAAATTGAAAAACTGTAGGTGATTATGCATGTTTTTGTAGATGTTTTCACATGATTTTGTATTATAGATTCTTTTAATCATTTTTAAAAGGATCTTGTAAACTGGAAAGGCATTAACATGGGTTTTACAGCCTAATGTTTGTTGCTGTGTAACTGGGTTCTTGTAATGAACAGGATTTTCTTAAGTATTTCTTTACTACCATGAAAAATAAGAAGTACATTCATAATAAAATATGGAGCTATGAAAGGAATTTAGTAGATGTTTCTAATGAAGATTGGGTTGCCCAGATTCAACATAACATAAATAGGAAAACACAATAAATATAAATGAGCTTTTGACTGGAGTCCCACAGTATATAATATCACTGCATTTCTTCAAAAAAAGATGAGCAGTCCTTGTCCATCTATATCAGATTTGTTGTGCAGTCATGCCTAACTGCATGAGTAAAATTCTTTTTAGATTTCGTTATTTACAGTCCTCAGCAGCTAAGGAAACTGCATGCAGGGGACTTGCTCCTGGGAATGCAGTGAAAGATACAAAATCTTTAAAGATGGCTTACAGAGACCTTTATAATAATTCCATTTGTTCATTTTTCTGCTATTCCCTTCTTGCATAAAGAATGCTTTACATATTTTCTAATAAACAAATAAAAAGGGAAGCTTATACTGTCATCTGAAATATCTGTAACTGGCAAGAGTGCAGTTCAAGCAGTTAGTTGAATTTAGAATTGGAGACCAAAACAAACAAACAAAAACTTGGGACTTTTGAGAAGGAGATAAAGTTATTTTTCCAAATCTTTAAAGTACTTGCATTTTTGTTTTTTTTATTGATGTCTAATTAACATGGTGGCAATTGACTTATTTTCAAAGATTGTTCCCGGAGTGGTATACTCAAAATCAATAAGGAAAGCAAGAATAGATTTTCCTAGGAGATAGGGGAGTAATAGCCTGTTGTTTTTGTTTATTGTTTTGATTTTTGTTGTTTTTTGAGGGTTTTCTTACTCAAAATACATCACCTTTCTTCTGAGACATTCTTTGTGCACAGTGTAAGCAAAATAAAGAGCAAATTCTGTTCTAACAGCTCCTAAAAGCAGTGATCACTATCTTAATATTATATCATGAAACATTCAGGCATAGTTTTGAAATTGAGTTGGTGTCTTCAGTCATGGAAGTCTTGCTGATGGATATACAATCCATTACTGATTTGTTGCCTTTTCTCATTTCCTCTCCAAATGATCTTAGTAATTATTCTGTTTTTAAATACATTTTTCACAATAGACTCAGAAAGGCTTAAAGATATATTGTAGAAAGTATTCTTGTTGGTGTATGTGCATATGGCTTTTAAACATCTGTATGAATCTTAACGCAGCTTTTGTTCCTTTACTTGTAGCTGTTTTTAGTAGTGTCTTCATTTGTTCAGATTTCCTGTAAGTTTTGTGCTCTGTGAGTAGTGCTACAGACTTCAGTGCATTTACCCACAGTGCATAAAACTGAGCATCTGTGTTAGAGAACCAGGATCTGAGGCCCTTTAGCGAATGGTCTGCACCTGTGGAAATTGTCTAAAAACATGTACATGCAAATTTCCCTCTTGTCTGAGGCTGGACGTAAGCTAACTCTCCCCAGACACTGCGCAGGTATACAAAGGGACATGGAGTATTAGTGTGGGGATGCCACTGCTCAGACACAGCTGTGCAACCTCCAGGTTAGACCTGGCTGCCACCCAGGCAGCTGGAAGTACACATGGAGAAACTAACCTGGCTGTGCTGGCATACCTCTTCCTATCTTCAGTCAAGTGCGTAGCCCACAAGGAATAATCGTTTCACAGCACCATGGTAAACCACACTGTGAAATGTTTTGTAGCATTTTTGAAAACAGTATTGAGAATTTAGGTACCTTTCGCAGGTGTTGAGTGTCTAAGATCGCAACTTAAAGCAAATAAATAAGAGGGAGTGTGGTATGGGGAAAAAAGGACAACTCCCTCTCTGTCAGTTTTATTTTTTAGATATTTCCCTACCTCAGTTCAAAAGTTCAAAAAAGTTTGAAGTAATCAGTATTTTAAGTTAAATCCTTTTTTTTTTTTTTTGAAATGCACTTAACTGAGATGACTTGCTGAACATACTTGAGAATTATAGAAAGATAATTTTCTGATTGTTAGTTTCATTGCTTATAGACAATTTTTTTTTGGATGTAGGGAGATATGAAACCAGAAGTATATGAAACTTCTAAATTTAAAAAAATGTATTGTTGAAAACTGTTTTCTAATGTTAAGGCTCTTCTAATTCCAGCTAAACGTGTTTAAAAAGGGGAAGAAAAAAAAAAAAAGACTATGTAAGCTTGGGTTGGGAGATGGGATATTAGTGTAAAAATTGAAAGAAATATTAGAAAGTTGCGCTACTGATGTAGCGAATGCAGTTAAAAAATGAATAACCATCCAGAAGATGATTTCTTGAAAGATTTTATTTATATATACATATATA
>VXAL01001156.1:413763-435649 GCA_013399475.1 Chauna torquata | reverse complement strand
CCCCCCAAAAAAAAATCAAAGAAGCATCAGGACTAGTGAAACTATGCAATTTAAATATCTGCAAAACTTTGCTTAAAACCCTTACCTAGGTCTAATATTTTGTGAAATTTAATGGAGAACAAACATCATCAAGAAATCTCATATCTTACTACTCAAGAAGTGGATTCTTTTAAGCTTTTAAGGAACCCCTAGTAATGCAGTGGTGATGTACAGGTACATGCCACTAGAAGTTCTCTCTGTCTTTGTAGTTACAGAATCCAACTTTATATTAGGCATATAGCATAATGTTTTGTCAGTAATGCTTCTGTCTTTTTTTTTTTCTTTTAGTACTAACTTTGCAGGTGTCCAGTCAGTTACGTATGAGAAGCAAATCAGTTCATAACCTGACAGTAAGTACTGTGCTGCACATAGAAACTGAAATGTTGCTCTGTAACTTCAAGACCTTTTTTCCATTTCCAAAATAGAAAGTGGCAAACAGTTTAAACTTCTAATCACATTTTGTGTGTTTTATTTAAATTTCTAGCTACGTTTCACTACCAGACTTTGGAAAATATTTTGTAATCATGCAGTAGTTCTGATAATAAGTGAACCTAAGTTATTACAGAAAAAAAGAATCTCAACAATTATCCTTCCCACCCAAACCTTTTCTTAGAAGCCATATTAGAAATGTTTAATGGCATTTTACTCCCACTGCTGCCAAAGAGAGTTTTATCATTGACTTGAAGGGAAGTAAAGTTTAACTCTTTAATTTTGGCATTAGCAGAGAGGAATAGTTCAGTAGTTAGTGGATTTTAGAGTTAACTACAGTTGTTGTAAATAAGCCCAGTTCTATTTAACCTGAACTGAATTTATCTCAGTTCGCCTAGTTTAGGTTCTCGTCTTCTGCTTGCAATTACCCTAAAAAACTCTGCTCAGGTGTCCTCATGATNTCCAGTGATTACAGTGATTATAAAGAAATTGCTACAGTCTGCTGCAGGCAATGCACGGCCTGAAATGCGATAGTCATGGTCCTGACACAATGCTGACGGGAAGCCAGGAGCTGTCAGAAAGGTCAGAATTTCAATAACACCTGTGCATTTACAGTGCTTGTTGCATTCTCTTCTCCTGGGCTGTTGTTTCCTTTTCATGCCCCTTTGCAACATACTCATCCTCTCAACAGACTTGCCTGGACAAAAATGTAATAAGTAAATAAGGAAAGTTCTGAAGCCAGCAATCTCCTTCAAAAACTTGTGGAAGGACATATATTTTGGAGCGTGAAGACCTTTATGGTCCATTGAGCTCTCTTGAGCAGCTCTCCTTTCTACTCTGAAAAGTTTGTACCTTTGCTTTTTATAAAATAACTTGCTAAAGCCCTTCTCATCCTCTCTGCACTTGCCAGTTCTACTCACAGATGTTGCTTAAAATGAAGTGCTTACAAAGTGGGATTGACTAGGTTTAGGTCTGAAATTTAGTCCTCTATATCTAACAATTTAAGACTAGTGCTGATTTGTGTCTGCAAAATTTTATAAACCTGAGTGCAAATTAGATGAGAAGTTATGTCTTGAGTTTATCCAAACATCTCATGTCTAGGGATTGAGTTGTGGACACGGTTCAGTTCTGTAACCATCCTTTTGAGCAGATTGCTGATCTTTGTTTTCCACTTATGGACCCCCTAAAACACTACTAGTGGAGAGAGGAGGATTCTTGTATAAATGTAAGCCTGTGAGAGTGGGCTTGGTCTTTGTGACCACCTTTGCAGACTTTTTGGATGTGCATCCACAGTTCCATTTGGTTTGAAATGTTTAATGGTTTATTTGAAACGGGTTGCTTACTATTTGTCTTTGCCTTTAAGGAAATGTTTCAGTGAATACAACAATTAATAAATGTTTAACAAAAGCAAAAATACCACCCAAATCAGCATGCACAGCCAGTCACTCCAAGCAACCTTTATTTTTAGATATGCCATCTCTATAGTCTCTTTGTTAGGGCTTTCAGGTGTACAAGCGTGTTGTCCAGTTCGAGATGGCACACTGGTTTTCTGGTTGCAGCTCTCCAATTCGTCACCAATCATATCCTTCCTTATCCCAGCAGGTTAAACCACTACCAGAAACTGCAAGTCTCTTTTAGCAGGCCTTACTACTGGAAATGCAGTAGTTCTTTTCTTCCATTAAGTTATTTAAGAATGAGGAATTATTCACAGCTGCTGGATTTATGAACTGGGCACATCAACAGCATACACTGTATAGCCTAAAAATGAAGCTAACTTTGACTTTCAATTTGTTTCTTAGTAAATCAGCCATGTGTATTCCCAGCAGGATTGCTGGAGAGAAACAGTGTCCAGTGTGTTCTGGCCCTGTGTAATCTGCATTTCTAATTAAGACTATTCGCAAGTCTACTTATCTGACATGTGCAAAGAGCAAATAATAAAGCAGTGAGAAACCAGCAATCTGCAATGAAACCTTTGTTTTAAAATTCCTTCTTTTATCTCTCCCTCATATAAATGCCACATGCCTGTAGCACAAAGGATGCCTTGACAATGGTATCTGCGGCTGCAGAGGCTCGTGGCACTTTCAGTTGTTCTGATCTGCTTTCCATCTCCAGACCCTTCTCTAGGGATTTACACACTTGGACGCTGAGTGTTTGATCAGAAAAGGCTCCGAGCGCTTCCAGATCCTCCTGATTCATGCAGGATTTGGGGTAGTTCAGCACCTTGCAGCGCTGGGTCCACCCCTGCAACTTGGTGTTAATTCAGCTTAACGGTACTTTCATCTAGGAGCCCAACATGGTGGTTCGGGGGCTGTGCTGAAGCACAACCGTGTTCAAAATCATAGCTTCCTAAATTACTCACTGGTGGAGTTTTGAGTCTTTGGTATCTCTTGTCTCTCTCTTAGGAGAAGGGCTGGATTTTAAAACTTTTAAAACAGCGTATACCTTCAGCCTTTTCTCTGATTGTTTGACATGTTTTGCAAATAGCCTCTGCTTTCACCCAGCTGGAGCCTCACTGAGAACCAGAGTTTCTTTTACCCACTGTGCCACCCTTCTTGCTTGGTACCTTGTAAGTTGACTTTGGCACCGGCATTTGCTGACAAGGTACCACGCTCTCAGTGAAGCCCCAGGCTGGGTGAGAAAGTCACCCAGTCTGCCCCACTAATCAGGCTGGGTACGTTTGACTGGGAACTGCTCAGAAGAAGTGGGGGAAATGGAATGGAAAACGAATCTCCAAAGGTTTAAATTAACAAGGGAAAGGTTAAAGGAAAGAGTGCCACCTCCCTGAGGTGTAGGGTGCTGATAATTCCTCTAAAAGTTTATCAGAAGCTGTTGCTCCAGGCAAAAATTTGATGTCATTAAAAAGCATTCTCTGATGTTATTTTGTTGATCTTTCAATTTTCAGTACGTAGCCATAAAGGAAAATTTTTCCTGCTGTTTTAACACCACATGTTGTCACGCTGCCTAGGGAAACTGAGGCTGACTTTTCATCTTTTCTGTACTAATGTAAATCTGCAGGTAAATTTTATTGCTTCTTTTCTGATTTACATTTCCAGTACTGATAGAGTACAAACCTTGAAGGTGCATTGGCAGAGGACTACTCTGCGACACCACAACCTCCGTGTGCATCCATCTGTTGGATTTAGACAAGTTCATTTTGGGGGTTGGTTTAGATCTTGAGACTTCAGCTGCTGTCAATAAAGGCACAACCTGCAACATTAGATCGCTGTTTCAGTCCACAGAGCTTTACTACTGTGACAAATTTTTCTAAAACACAACTACTCGGTTCTTCTCAAGTACCTCATTGAAAATGGTGTGTCCCCAGTGCTCAGAAGTTGCGACAGGCTTGTCTAAATCATGGATTGCTTTCAGAAAGCAAAATAATTTAAAGCTCTGTGAGGCTTTTTTTAGGCTCCTTCTCACTGCTGAACATTTAGCAGTCCCTTCTTTCCTTTTTTTCATAATTTCTCCACTGTTCTCTTGCTGAGATGCTTGTACTGCTTCTTGCCTTTAGAAGCTAGTGCTAAAAAAAAAAAAAAAAAATGACTTGTGATATATAACAACAAGACTCAGTGATACTTCATTTTCTTTCAAAAAAAAAAAAAAAACTTTTCATATACAGGTTTTCTCAGATTGCTTTTCCTTGAGGGAGGACCCTGGAGCTTTGCTTTTGCTGGGCATAGTAGAGAATAAAGACAGAAACAGTAGACCACTGCTGTGATTGGGAAACCTATTCCTTACCTCAGTCTATCAAGTGAGTCAGTGACGGATGGATGGAGGAGCTTACTCTTGTGCCCAGATGGAGGAAGGTTGGAGCTGGGACGCGTGATCTGAAAGGTGTCCTCTATGAAGAGACAGGAAACATAGCTTGAGGGAGCATTCAGAAAAGAGGTAAATAATCTCTGAAGTGGGTAATCTTTGTCCTGTTCAGGCTGTTTTGTCTACTCATCTTTGCATTGCTCTGCCTGTCTTTCTTTTCTGTTGCTGCCAAGGTGTGCCATGGCCATCTCCAGTTGTACCCTTCATGGTTTCTGCTACCTCTGGCCTTCAGCACTACAGTTTGCAGAACCACTTGATGAATAGGATTAGAGATCCATTTCAATCTTTTCTTACTTTTTTTTTTTCTCTCACCTCTTTCCCTGGGTTAAAATTCAGTAAGATTTTGTTCCTGGTTTGATTCATAGTCTGGAAGACAAGAACACAGTTGGGGGCTGCAATATGCAAAAGGTATGAGAAGGAAAGGAGATACTTTGTGCTGCTGTTGACACCAAAAATAGATCTGTAGAAATCCCTAAGAGTAAATATGAATAAGAAAAAGTAGAGCCAAATCTTTTTGCTAGCCACAGAGGAATAAATGTGTTATGGGCACACATGCACTTCACAAATAATCCCAGACTGCAATATGCAGCTTTTATTTTAAATATGATCTTAGAATAACAGCTTGTAAAATGAGAATTTCCTGCTTCTCTCAGTCCTTGCAGAGGCCCAAACCAAGGTCAAAGACATCCCATCTGTGACCCTTGGGCTAGGAAGATCAGACCTGAGCAAATCTCACCTACTGTGTGAGAACATTGACAACCCACCTGCCTCACCCATTGGAGGCTGTGAAAACGAAAGCATGGGGGTAAAGTGCTTTGAGATCCTCAGACTGGGAAAGGTCAGGAGAGCATCGCCATCTCTTTCAGGAGCTCCAACACCAAGGGGAAAAACAAATCACACAAACCTTAAATAGGAAACCGCAGCTGCTGTCAGATTAAATCTGTTACAAATGCATTCCACTGCCTCACTGAACAGTGTTTTATTTCACACCTCAAAATGTGAGCCCCTGTGCCATGGACTTGCTCCTTTTTCCCTGTTCCCAATAGATGACTTAACAAGCTGAAAGTGCAGCTGGAAATTAATGCTTCCTGTCTTTTTAAATAATGTGACATTGAAATCCTGGTATTTAATGCATTGGCATTTAACATGCCACTATATTTCAGTTACTTTGCACTGGTTGGGGTGCAGAAGTGTTATTACAGCTGTTCTGAAATTCTGACAAAGAGGTGCATTTCTCTCTTTTTTTTTCTCCACTCTGTCCCACCATAATTGCTTTTTGCTGCATCTCTGAACCGTAACCATGGCGATCCGCCACATTCATCAGAGGACCCTCTTGTTGTTTTGCTTGTGTGAAGGGCGGGGGGGGGGGGGGGGGGGGGGGGGGGGGGNGCCTCCACCCCCCCCCCCCCCCCTTCCCTCTTCCTAATGACAGAAGCTGCATTAGAGAAGTGGCCTGGCCAAAACACCAAGGACTTGTTCATAGCCTAAAAAAGGGAGAGGAGGAGTCTGGTTTTGGAGGTGTCACTCTTTGTGGAAGATAGACTTAGATAACTGGAGCTTTCAAGCTGTTCCCCCCTGAAAGGAGGAATTGTTGTATGTAGAAGGGGCAGAAAAGGTTGACCCTTTTCCATTTCTGTCTGACAACAAACTGGTCCTTGTTTGGAGAACGAGTTAATGTGGAACATCATTACCATATTAAAGTCGTGCCATTTCTGACTGGGAAGGAGAAACTGCCTGGCTTTGGACAAAGATTTGGAGCTGCCCTTTTTCTGAGCTTGCTTGGTAGGTTGTCTGCTACTCGTGCCATGGACAGGGAGGAAGGAGAGATGTTGAAATCGATAGCTGTGGTGGAGCTATGAGGGGGAAAGGGAAGGTTCTAGCCAATACCAATCCATCAGCTACTGTTGGTGGATTTTCCAGGACACAAGAAAAGTCATCAGTGGTTCTTAGAGCCTCTGTTTGGGACCGTGTAGTGTGGACCATGGGCATGGCACAATTTCCACTGTCCAACCTGTCAGGTGAGGTGGCTGGGGGTGAAGGTTTGGTGCCCTGTCAAACTTGGCTGCTCTTTCCTTATGAGCTCTAGAAGCTACTGTACATGTGTTCATGCAATGTGATTTAGTTGTAGAAGAGATCTGTCCCCCCGTACAGTCAATGCAGCTTATTTTCACTACGTGAAATTTCCCTGTCCTTCAGTGTGACAGCAAGGAAGGGAGTGATGAAGCAGCTATGCTCTGGACCCTATGCCAGCACTCATGAGGTGATCTTGAGAGACTCCCCAAATGTCCTTGCCATGGCAATCAGGCAATCACCTGTGGCTGTACCTGACTGCCTTGTAAAGCAGTAGCTTGGCATAAATCCTCACCTGAATGAATAATTGTATGTCCCAAGGCTGTAAGATGCTATAGTCAGGGATAAGGCTTTGTTTTGGTTTTACAGCATTTGGCAAAGGGGCTCTGGTCACAGCAACAGGCAGATGCTGATGCAATTCATCCCAAAGTCTAGTTTGAAACTCCTTCACTCCAAGCCCTCTTGAGCTCCTGCTCTGCAACAGCGAATAGCGCTCATCAGCAGTGAGTGTGGAGCCACGGCAATTAGAGGGGTTTCTACTCTTTCTCTCCAGCAGCCAGCTATGCCTCTACCACCATTGCATTCCTCACTAGCAGTGCTGGTGGATCAAGGCCTATGTGCATTTCTCCAGCACCCCAATTTGAAGCTCAACACACATCAACACAAATCCAGCCCATGTCGGTCAGCTCACTGGTCCACGCATGGTGCTGGCTGAGGCAGGGGCAAGCATCTCCTCCTGCGAGCAGCATGGAAAACCTAGAGGAGGAAGGTTCCTCAGGCAAAGCTACATATTGAAATGCCTCAGCTTGGGCATTTGCAGGAGAGGCAGAGCTACCAGAGCATTGCTCAGTGACCTGAGATGTATTTGGTTGGAAGATGTCTGGTTCTGTTCTCGTCTGGGAGCCATTTGATCCGTCCCCAAAGATGCAGCACAGCAGAGGCCCTGGGGCCCTCCCATGGGTGACAGTGGTTACAGTGGGATCTGCAGAGCAAAAAGGGTTGTCTACAAGTCAAAAAGTCTGAGACCCATTTCTAGGTGAGATTGTCAATATAAAATAAAGCAAAAAGGACTCCAGGCTAAATGTTAGCAGTGATTATTTTTAACATTATTTTTACTGCTTCTGATGTGTTCTTCAGTCTGTCTTGTTGATGTTTATTTTCCCATTTGTGATAAGGGTCATATGTCATGCCTCCATTACATCAGGTACTATACAACCACGTAATGTCTTTCCCCAAAATAGTTTACAAAGTCTTTCCCTGTGGATAGGTTCTCACTGGCACTGAATTGTTTATGCCCTTTAACAGGAGTTTCTCTAGAAGATCTAGGACTAATTTGTCTTCTCAACAGCAATGAAAAGGTATGAACCTTCTTGATGGAAATAAAACAGGATAAAAAAAAGTAATATTTTGAAGTATTTTCCATAATTAAAATTTGCAGCTATTCATAATAATTATCAACATCTGAATATTGAATGATTTGGATTTTAGTATATTGAATCCTATTTGTTCCTGGCTTCTTTTCTTGGTGTCTGCTCCTTTTTCCCACATAAGGAAAATGTTCTTCCCACATACTCCCTAAAAATGTGGGACCTAAATGATAATCTCAATATCTTTTCAGATATTTATCAACAACGATGTACAACTTCCAAAATACTCAAATTCTGCGCTATATTCAAAAGAAGTGTCTATATATGGACAAATGCTGTGTATGCTCTTTGCAGAGTGCAATCAGAAGACAAAGACAGAACCTTGCTTATTAGCTGGACCTGCACTAAAAGCTTTTCCAACCATGCTTAATTAGGGATTCACTAAGTACATGTCTGCAGATGTAGAAACGTATTAGTGTAAAATTCTTATGGAAACCTACTCATAATACAAGTATTGAAACAGGATATTTTAAGTGATGGTGAGTAAAAAGTGAAACAGCAAGTTTTCACTAAAGATCTGTCTTCTCTTTTTAGCAAGGAAAATGGCACCATGAAGGAACTATGTAAGGTCCCGCTAGACCATGTGAAGTCCCAGCCCGTGAGGCTGCAGGAGCTCAGGGAGTGCAACTTCTCATCTCAAGCAAATGGGCTGCAATTTCAGCTGGGCTTAGGAGCTAGCTGTCAGTGTGTGCTTACAAACCCAAGGTGCCAATTTAAACTTTGCTTTTTTTTTCCCCCCAGATTTGAGCAACACCTAGAGTTTTCAGTCTCCTGTGGGTGAAGAATGTTAAACTCTTGAGGGATTCATCCTGGTGGAGCTAGAAAGGTGCAGTTTCCGTATTTGCCAATCTCCGAGTGAATTGCTCTGTTATAAGGTAGATTCTGAGCCACAAATGATTTATTTTTAGCTCACTATTTCAGTTGTTGTGGCTGAACGCAGAACGGGGCTCCATGGGGCCATTTGGTGGAGCTGCCATAGGCGGAGGAAGCTGTTTGAGGTTTCCTTGGAGCAGCATTGCGGCGGTTTGCATGATAAGCACCAGCAACCATACTGCCAGGTAAAGCAAATGGAACTCGGAGCTGAAAATTAAATATTTTTAATTAAAATCCACATCTGCAAGCCACTCGATGAGAGTCAGGATTTAGCTGCTAAATTATGCTGACACGCTGGGATCACCAGTGTCAGAGACAGTAATCCCAGAGTGGCAGCCAGCAGATCTTGATGGTTAATATTTAAAAAGCTGCTGGCGCCTGATGGAAACCTTTTTGTGAAATACTCCATGAAGGCTGATTGTTTCATATGTGGGTAGCCTTGCGGTCCTTTCTGTCTATGGGGTAATCCTGGTCGTGATGCTGCCCAGAGGATAGGCTCCAAGATGGCTTTAAGACGTTTTGATGCAATGGCCATTGAATTTGGTGTTATGCCAGCAATGTGCCATGAGCTAATGTGCGATAGCCTAATTAGACCATCCCCAGAGTTCTTCTAAATTGCTCCACTGCTATTTCAGTGGCCGTGGATAATCTTTCTTGACCACTCTGTCTTGTCTCCCAAATATTTTTAGGCAGGAGGAAGCTAGGGAGAGATGGCTAATGTTCTGCTAGGGTTACCGAGCCAGGGGTTTACACCCTGTGTATCCCATTCCACCACTGGCTTGTGCACTTCTCTTTCCCAGCTGCTCCGTTCATCACCTTGCAGCCTTCACTACTGCCCTCGGCTGATCCCCAAGAGCAACAACTTTGTCTTGGTGTGGTCTGAAGACACTCTGGGGCTGGAAACACACCAACAGAGGTTTGTGTTCGTCATCTTTTTTGTTGTTAGTGGTGTAACTCTAAATGCATCTCATGCAATCCTTTCTAACGCAGCTGTAGAGGTAAGGAAGAGCTGTGATGGAGTTAATTGCATTCTTCTGCTCTGTGTATGTTATAGGCCATGAGAGAAAGGATTTGAAGCCTTTTAGCAGGGATTTCAAAGCCAGAGAGCAGAGCAGCATGTTTATAGCTGGCTAATATGTCTCAGCTCTCATCAACATTTAGCAACCCCCTACCCTGTCTTTACTGCTTTGTTGTTTTTTTTTAATGCAAACTGATCTAATAGTTTGTTTTTATTAAAAACAAACAACAACAAAGCTTGCATCCTAACATCTTTTAGCAGGAAAGGAATAATGTCAAGCAGCATATTAAGAAAGAGGAGCCAGCAAGGTTTCAGAAAGGCTTTTTGGAAGAGGAAGGTTGGAGCCTCCTCTTCAGCTCCTAAATTGCAGATTTGGTGTTTGAGTTTGTATCAACTTACAGGAAGAAGCAGCGGTGGGTACGAGAGAACTGAGAATTTACAGACTTCAAACATGAAGATGTCTGTAAGGCAAAAGCTTGTCACCCTCATACATCTTCCCAATCAGTTGGGAAACAAGACTTAATTGGTTGAGACGGTCTGAGCAAATAGGGTTATCTTGCAGCTCTCTATAAGAGTGGCCAGATTAATACTTAATTCTGTTGAACAAGAAGTGAAGCCTGGAGAAGGCAACCCACCTTAGAGAAGGGCTGCCGTCAATGCCACGAGGGGGATGATGAAATGCAAGCGGTCAGGTTCACTTTTGTTTAAATCAATTTCATTTGCTCTATCACAACCTGATTGTGTTTGTATTTTCAGTAATGGCTGGGAATAATTAATTCTCCTTCATTTAACAGATCCTTTGCTCTCTCATCACTTGAAAGAAACCCCCAAATTATGTTAAAAAATTACTTTCACAACAAATTAACTCGAAATTTAAAACCAGTTGTCAGTGTCCCTTTAAGCCAAATCCTCTTTCCACTTATAGCACAGATGCATGAAAGAGGAGGATGCTGTTCCTGAGTGAGCATGGAGGAAGATTGAGTTGTGCGTGGGAGGACAGAACAGGAGAACACTCCAGTTACTTGGGCCACTCCTCCGGCAAATTTAATAAGCATTGTTAGAAAGTACTTTGCAGTGAAAAAAAAGTTAATCTTTTAAGCATAGTTGAATGATGAGGCTGAGCTGGCAATAACAATAATTAAGAAAAGACTTTATTGAAAAAAGTTGGCTAATTTTCTACACCATTCAACTTTATTCTGAGGGAACAGGAGATCGTGTTTTTATCACTCTGTTTCCAAACTGGATAAATCACCCAATCTATAAGCCATAACAAATCCTTCGTCTGTTCAGCTCTTTCTGAAGTTATTTTTCCTCCAGAGAGGGAGAATTGTAGCTCCAAACTTGATTCAGAAGAGTCCAGGATATTCAAGCCTTCAAAGGTCATTCAGACACAAACTAAGACAGACCATCTTGCAAGCATATGGGGATTGAGTTCAAAATCAAATCTAGGTAGTACAAATACCCAGAAGAATTTTCTTTCCATTTTCTATTTTGCCCCATCACTCATATATTGTACTATTGAGTTATCTAAAGAAATAAAGCATGTTTATGTTATCTAGGTATATTCAACAAAGTTTATTCTGCTCCCAAGAGTTTATCCATCAGTTCCAGCCTCCATCTAAACTGGGGATGTGTGGTTCTGTAAGCATATCAGTGCATCTTTCTACACCCTGTTCTTAGCAATGGCTGACAGTAATACTTCAAAAAAAGGCCAAAACTGAACCCAGACAAACCCCATAACCCTGCCAAAAACCAACAGGGTTGGTGGGATAAGTCCTTCTTGCCCTCCAGAAGTAACTACAGAAACCTGATGTGTAAGTACAATGCAAACAAAGCGATCCTCCTTTCAAGCCCTTGGGGGTATAATGACACACAAGATTCTAGTCTCCTTGGCAATATAGTCCCTTTCAAAGGCTATCAGCTTCCAGTTCAAAGTTCTTGCTCTGACTGCTTAATTTTAGAAAACTATCACAGAGTTTCAATGCTCAAATAATCAATATTTTTCCTTTAATTTTCATAGTAAATTCATAGCCAATCTATAATCAACTGATCTAGTTCCAGTAGTGTCCTTTAACCTAAATAATCTTCTTTCTTCATTGTTCCTCTGGCCCCACTCTCCTGAATCCTGAATATATTTAAGAAGAGTCATCATAACCTCTTTTAATCTTTAGCTCGCTAAACAAGACAAATTTCCTTGATCTCTTCATAACTGAGCCATTGCATTCCTGCAATGTATTGGTAACCTTCTTTGTATTTGTCACAGAAACTTTGTTCTTAAATACAGGTACCACAACTCGATGAAATAGTCTGACATTTTTCCCGGTGCTTTCAACACTGATACTGTTATTTTTGTTTTTAGGAAAAACGTCTCTTCTAATGCATTCTAGCCTTTCCTCAGGTAACTAATAAGCCAGATTCTTTCCTCTGTGGCACCTAATGGATTAAATTGTTCAGGACTGTGACTTTCCTTTTTCCAGCGCTTAGTGAATTTTGGGAAGAGTACAGCTGTGGCAATTCCAGGTTGATGAAGCCAGAGGACCCTGCCCTCTTGATGAAATACTATTACTCCTTTTCTTCTTGGCATCTCTCCAGTCATTTTCAGCGTGACTTGTACTCAAAGCAAAGCAGGAGCTGTTTGTGCGCCTGGATGGGACTGGTAAGATGAAGAGAAGTCACAATTCTGTCATAATAATTCTGTAAAAATAGTCCAGGTGATCACCTCTTAGCCTGTGTTCCTAATGTGCTCTCAAATTTGGAGATGAAAAAGAGATTTTCAAACACTCAATAAGAGCCTTTGTTGCTCTCTAAGAACCTTTTGCTACTAAGTTGTGCAAAACTAAAAATCGATTAGTGTTGCCCATCAGGTTTCCTAAGAGTCACAAAATCAGTTGAAGCAAATGCCAGGGACTGTGGATTGCACAGATGGTGCTTCAGCAGCTCCATTGTGGCTTCCTCTGCGTTGTCATTTTAGTCCAGTAGGGACCGTCCCAAGTGATCATTCACTTTTAGATCAAAGATCATATTTTTGTATAAAGAACGCAATTATAAATAGTTCATGAAGCGTTAGTAAATTATTAATAAAGAATTATACTCAAGTCATGAATAACGTTATAGATTATTAAAAGCACATCAATTCTAGTTGTGTAGATGAATATAAACCTGACCAATAAGTACACCATTGAACAGCCCATAACAATCGATTTACTCATTATTAATATATCTATTACTACCTTACTAATTTGTTGTTCACTATTTATGCAATTACCCCGACAGTGAATGAATCTAAACTGATTTCTTTCAAAAAAAAAAAAAGTTTGTGAAGCCATTTTTTCTAGATTCTGAATTTTTGTTTTATTGAAGATAAAATGTTAGCGTTTTTTTTTTGTCCCTGTAATAAATTAAAAATGTGACTCATTATTTTTCATGGCTTCCCAAAAGGTTGTATTCCCTCTGCCACTGATACCAAAACTCTTCTCTGTAAGCTAATCAAGTTAATGTGCAGGCAGAGGAGTAAATTTAACTGATTACATTCATCTAGGGCTTTGAAAAAAAAAAAGTTCATCACCTATCAAATGGAAGTTAACAGGACTGGTGGAAGTGTTGCACATAGCAAGGGCATTGGTGGGATGCCTGAGATATACAGCTTGCATGGTAGAAGACATTACCTGAGCATAGCTTTGGGATGGCACTGGGCAAGGACAACGTAGGGGAAACATCAGGAAATGTTTCCTGGCAGCGAGGTCTGTCAGGCTGTGGGATGATCTCCCTGGAGAAACAGCGGAAGTCCTGTTGCTCGAGTCAATTAAAGGGTAGTCTAGACAAAAACCCACGAGGATATTCTCCTAAGGACCAGCCTTGTAGTTGGGGAGGGAAATGACACGGGGCATGGGAAAATGACTTCATCAATCTCTGTCACCTTTAAAATGCAGAGGTTATGTTGGTATTGGCTACCCCTCCAAAGAGGATGCTAGTGAAGATGTTAATCATAGGGATGGTTTTGTGATATGGGTGGAAGGAATCAGTAAATACCAATGTGACTCATAAAAACTGGCAAAAAGTCGTTAGGAGGTGTCTTCTGGTTACTATTTTTTGGTGAGGTCTGTATTAGCTTAGTGCATGTGAAAACTTCTTTGGTCCGTTGATAGTGCCCAATCAGTTAGTGTTTGGATTCTTAATGCTTAGATTTCATCATTTTAAACAAAAGAAAGCAAAAGCAAAAAGATTAAATTGCAGCGTACCTAAAAACCTGGAGACAGTCATCCTGGCTCCATCCATGGCTGCATTACCCTAGAATTAATGCTGTAGCATAATCAATAAAAGGAGCTCAACTGTACAAGGGTAATTGCACCTGGCTTTATTTCTCTCTCTCTCTCTCTTATGACAGACCTTGGCCATGTGCTCTGTAGCAGCAATGGCTGCTCAATAGCCCTTACTGATGCAAACCAACTATCCAGGTGGGAGAGTTGGTCACCCGGGGGCTTCGCTCACGGGCAGAGAGTCACTGGTAGCAAAGGAGCCCCATAGCGACATTTCTGTCTTCTCCTCCCTGGTTTCTGGCAGATGGGAGATAATCGGGGCCCCCATCTGCCTGCCTGGCCGCAGGGTGTTGCAGCAGCTCCCTGTTGGTTTTACAGATGATGTCAGTGCGATCAGATTTAGAGCTGCTCCAGTCTGGTCGGCATGGGCACCTGCAAGACAGCTGGAAACCAAAAGTGGCTTTAAAGCATCTCAGGGATGCACCAAATAAGCACTTAGCTCAAAAGCTAGCCCTACGCCTCATGCAAACTGGTAAGAGTCTGTCAAATACCATCTGTGCTAAGCAATAGGGAGGAGATAATGATGGCTTTTACCTTAACAAGGTAGGAATTATTTTGGTCCTATACAATAAAAATGTAATATGGTATATCCAAGGCACAATTGTACAAGTCATTCTATTGTCAGAATGGTATATTGAAAACTGCATTGTAGATAAAGCACACAGCAAACCTCTCCTTGTCCAGCAGCTGCAAGTCTCAAAAAATTAGGTAGGGAAGGCTAAAAGTGTTTTCTTTTCTCTCATCCTATGTAAAGTTCTGTTGACTGCTTTTTTTTTTTTTTTTTTTTTTTGAGTTCCCAACATCATTAAAAATGAATGGGGGCCTTTACATTTCTAAATACCAGAGGAGCTCCCATTAGCTCTCACCCTCCTGTCAGTGTCTTTTCGGGAATATTGGAGCCACAGATGCGGAGGAAATGCGCCCAGCCGGTAGATAACGCCTGACTGCCCTCTGACCCTCGGGTTAAACTGCTGTCTGGGCTGCGCAGACCAGGAGTCCCCTTCCAAGGGATGGAAAGCTGCCAGCCTGCTGTCAGCCTGCCAGGGCATTGCATCCAGCACAGGGACACATGCACACCATCTCTTTTTGATGCCCTTTCTGTTTGTGCCCCCCTGCGTTAGCAGGGATGGGGGATTGTGTGAGCCGGCACTGAGCCTCCTATCGGCCATATTTTCGTAGCTGCCAACTAAATCTGATTAGTTTGTCTGCGTTCCCAGGAAAGCAAATCTGCTGTTTATCGCTGGGTCCATCAAATCCTGGCTATTTCAACTGATGCTTGTTAAGGCGTATTATTATTTATTTTCCTTATTATGCAATAGCCGCAAGAGTTTTTGCAGTCTGTTGGATTATAGGTAAATGAATGGTTTATCAAGCTAATGTAATGAGACTGGTGAGCCAGAGCCTGTGTCTCTGAGCCTCTGGTGCAATAAGGGAAGGGAGAGGAAGAAAGATGCGTACAGCTTTGATGTGGTCCTGATGGCATTAAGGAGGGACGAGTGATTACCTTGATATGCTATAGCTCTGTTAATATCATCCTGAGCTGATTTGGGTTCAGTACCTGGGAATGGAGCACCCATTCCTCTCAATCTGTAATAACTCGGTGTCTCCTGCTGCTCCGGCCCTGGTGGGTTCCTCTCCACCTTGTGCTATTGTGGCTGAGCACCTCACTGCCCCAGCAGTATTTGCGCTCACAGTGACACTGTGAGTTTACATATGAGAAAATGAGATTGTGACTTGCCTTCAGTCATACAAGAAGTCAGTACAGAGCCAGGAGCCGAACTGGGGACACTCAGGTCCTGCACTAACCCCTTGACCACACCAGCACTATCCTCCCTGCCCATCCCAGCACCACTTTCCTTCCTTTAACCTGAGTCGGAAAACAGAGGTCATGACCAGGCAAGCTTTAAAGCACAGCATATAAGGAAGAGTAGTCACAGAACTGAACAGCTTCCAAACAGGATCTTTCTACCTAAAATACATCCGGCAGCTCAGCTGCAGAAAAGTCTTCATTTCCCTCTATGTTATGCTTAGCTGTTGCCTACCCCAGATGTGCCTGTGTCTCTGTGGTGGGTGAAAGGCCTCCTGGGAGGACACAATGCAGAAAGCTTTTATTAGAGTCATTTTTCGTGCACTTGGAGCTTCCTAAGCTTTGCTTTGGCAATGACTGTCAGTGGGACGCAGTGTGATCTTGAAGGAAAATGCACAGACAGACAAAATCCTGGTGCTCATCAGTTGCATGGGCAGGATCTTCTGCTCTCCGTGTAGAAGCTTCTAGTCTTTGTTTTTACTCTTTTTATTATTATTTATTTATTTATCTTGTATTATGTATTTAGAAAGTGGGTTTAAATATATATGTGCATATTTTTTCCCACTGTTACCATGAACTAATTTTTCTTAGAAAAATACAGAAATGATTTTCAAACTGGGAGTACCACGAAAAAGCTTAACAGGTCAACCATGGATCTTTTCCTCAGGTGAAAAACGCCTGATAGTCTCAGTTGGAGTCTTGCCTTGTTATGCCTACAGAGAAATTGGAAAATGGCTCTCAAAATACTGCAAGTGCAGCAGGTTAGGTTAGCGCAGTCTTCATTTGGAAGCTGGAGGATAGCACAAGTATGAATTGCTCTTACTTGGATATAAACCATTGCATCAGGCTTAAACACAACATCACTTAAGTTTCATCCATAGGTCCCTCCTGCACCAAAACCTCTCACATGCAGAAGTATTCAAGTCTACGCTTAAAACATATATAAACTTGGGAAAGCACATCTGGCAGCAGCTGTACAAAAGCATCCTCTTCTTGCTTTCATCTCCTTCCTAATGGAAAGGAAAATGGAGCATAAAGATATTCTGCAGAAGGTTAAGTGCTCCCGTCCAAACGCGGTGGGTTTGGAGGAGTCAATGAAGCAAAGCCAGGGGGCGGGAAGTAGGCAGGGGGGCCTGGAGGGGATGCACCGGTTTCTGTTGTTTGGCTGCAGATGTGTTATTACAATTAACTTGAAAGTGGGAATGCAAAGGGTGAGCAGGAGGGAAGGTGAGGAAGTGTTTTTACGGCAGGAGGTGAAGTCTAGGCCGTAGACAGTGATGGAGATGGCCCTCCTCGTCCCTCTAAGGTCATCTGTTTTTATGTGAGGCGAGGGGTGTAAAACCGGTACGTGAAACCCAAACAGAAAGGGCCTGAATGGCACATGTGGAAGAGCTTAACAGGCACATGTTTGACCCAGGGCCTGCGTCGCTGCTCATCACTGAGCGGCCCCTGTAAATATGGGCTTTGCTGGACATGTCGATAGGTTACAGGATAACCAACTTCAATGGGTGATAAGCTCTGCAGTGTGACTGTGGTTTACGTCAAAGTTTATGGAAAAACTTGGGTGGATGGTTGGCATCAGGGTAGAGATGGAAGGAAGGCTCTATAAAGTGTCCCTGCTGGACTGCTATGCTGCAGGTACCTGTAATTGCACTGCGGTGAGAGTGGCATGCTAAATAGAGTTCCAGGCTGGAAGTAAGGAGCAGAGTAAAGGGGGGAAAAAGGACATGATAATACTGAGAATAAAAGTTAATTAAAAAATAAAATCAAGAGAAATGTGTCTCTAAGGCCACTTCTTTCGCAGAGACCACCTGTCAAACGCTTCCCTGTCTATAAACCCAAGATTGGCTTCCAATCTACTCTGCAGTTCTTTAATTTTTAATGCCTCTCCCCTGGTCTCACAGGTGGCTATTATAGACAGAAGCTGTCGCCTGTATAGATACAGATGTGCATGATGCAGGCGCTGAACGTGAGTGCTCAGGATTCAGGTACTGACACCAGCCGGGAGCAGGAGGTGCCAAAGGAGGTTGTTAAACTGCAGAGAGCAAGGCGTCTTGGCATTGTCAGGGATTGCCATGTCTCTTTTCTTCTTTCTCCTTTTTTTCCCTGTTTTATCTTTTATTTTTTGAATTTCCAAAATGTCATCTTGGTGCATTTGAACTGATAACAACAGTAGGTGCTGAGCTGGAGGCAGACAATTCAAGGTGTGGTTTGTGTATAGGATTTTGAAGCAAGAACCACTGGTTTTAATGCAAGCCTCCTCTGTGTTACGATACTTAGCTTCCTCATTGCTGTGTTTCCAGGTGAAGTATGGGGGAATCATAATACTTTCGTTACCTCACTCACAGGGGTGTTGTGAGGCTCAGTTAGTTAATTATAGTAAAGCTTCTTGAATAATAATCATAATAGCATTTAGCAAATGAAAAGCGGTTATTGTTATTGTTGAAATAATGACAGGGCACCCTGCTGAAAGAAGCAAATACAACGCTGATTATTAAAATCATTTGTATTTAGTGGTGTAAATGTAGTGACTGCTTTATAAACCTAGAGATGCAATCTTGTCCCTAAGCCATAACAATAAGTAATTCAAAGTATTTTCTTGTTTGGTTTCCTGGGACATAGGAACAAACAGGTACATTGAGTCAGAAGGGCACTTTAAAAAAAAAAAAAAAAGTGCAGTGGAAAAGAGAATAAAAACAACATCTAGTTGAGATGAGGAAAATGTGTGAGTCTTATCTGAGCACAAGCTGACTACTCTGTCCAATTCCTCTTGTTCCCACACACCAGAAGCTAGGGATAAATTCGGGAAAAGTTGCAAAGAGAGTGAAAGAAGCTGGTGGGGGGCGGGGAGAGGGGGGGGAGTTTCTCTTGCACATGGTTGCAGCTGTCTCCCAAAAACTTTCCTGCCTTGCCAGGGTACAGCAGGAATACACCCCAAACCTAACAGGGTCTGAACACAGAAGTGCTATGAGGCATCCTACTTGGGAAAGGAGCTGAGAAAAGGGAAAAAGCGGTGAGTTTGGGTCAAACCTAGTGAAAGGAGAAGACTCTTGATTTTGAAGTAAACATCCATCTTTTGGGTAATACTGTATTTTTTTTCTTCCTTATCTGCCCTTTAAATGCAGTTTCAGATTTGAGCAGCTGGAAGGGGCCAGTCAAAAAGTCATTGCTGTCAACTGCCTGTGGAAAAATGCCTGCTCCCATCAGAGCATCCCTGCCGCAGCTGGTCATAGCCAGCTGACACCAAAGACGTCGTCTCCGAAAAGGGTAAAAATATTGCATGGGGCTCTGGGGAATCTCGTCACTCTCCAGACATGCTCTTTCTGAGTCCTGCATTAAAACAAGTGGTAGAGACAAAAATCTGCGGAGTCACTGTTTGTGTTGTATATTTTTTGTTGATAGATGGGTTCGGTTACTAGGGCTATTAATCCAGTATTTTCTTTAGGAACATAAAATTATCTTTTAGGGAAAATAAACTACATAAATAAAGTGAGTATAATTGGATACTGCTCTGGCTACACTGATTCAAGGACTATAAATTGCACTTGCCATTTCCAATGTCGGGCTCCGAGGTCTTTAATTCTGTTCCTTAAAGATGACTTATGCAGCGAGGGGGGAGTGTTTGCTTCAGCAATTTTGACTACCTCGAGGGGATCCCAAAATAGCTTTAAAAGAAAGGACCTGCTTGTTAATAAAAACTCTTTGCTTTTGAGCTGCAATATTTCACCTTAAAGCTGGCTTTTGATCCCAGGAACTGTTGTTATCCATATAAATCTGAGGCATGTGAAAGTGGCACGAATATTTAGGCTGATGTTCAGATATTGCTTGAAGTGTACTGTACTCCTGGCTGTACTGTGGTTGGGGTTGCATTGTACTCTTGGTCCAGTGACTGCACATCTCTACTTCTTCCAAGGTCTTTCGTGGCCAGTTTTGGAGAGTTGAATTGTAACCATTTTCACATCCTGAGGTAAGAATAAAAGTATTTCAGTTAGCAGGCAAAGACAAGGACAGAATAAGTGTTAAGGTATATTAGAAAACTCTTTTCTCATCTTAGAAACCGGCCACTAATTTTTGATTCATTTCTTCTGGAAGGGCAACTTTTGAGACCCGGCAATTCATTGCCATGACTGTAGTGTCCTTATCACTGTGAGTTGCCAAGAATAGGAGACACTTTAGATATGTACGTTTCCTTCACCTCCCATAAGGTCTTGTCTTGAAGCTGACATCCTCCTGGATGATCAGGTGGAACAGATTTTGAATCCACAGAGGTATTTCTTCTGGTCCAGTCTGGCAGAAGCACTTAGAAACTCTTCACTCTTGTTATTTCTTTGTTTAATTTATTATACTGTCATGTATAAACATCTTCAGGAAAATATTAATTAGTGTGTATTCCTTGACAACTAACTCTAAATGGATTAAACATGCTTTACTCGATGAAGCAAAGAGGTGTTGATTAAGAGAAATTGAATTGTATCCCTGAGATAATTTTCTCTCTCTGTGTCTAGAGAATAAATGCAAACCGATGCTTGTAGAAGAAACTGAGCCGCTACAGTCCAAGTATCTCAAAACTAATATTCGGGACATACATATTAATTGATTTGATGTAAAAATGCTTGAGTGCAAACTTGTACTGAGACTTTAAATTGAGGTTCTGACCATACTCTGTGGTCACTAGAGGATCCTGCAAGAATGGGAATGACCTGGCAATTTCCAGTTTGGATAATTATGTTCTCCCTCCTTAATATTTCCCATGCCCTTTCAATTAGTATGATAATCATCTCCACTATGTGACCTAAACTGAAGTACAAGTGATGGTACATGCTGCTAAATAGCTGCTGTGCTCCACCTCAGAAACAGTTGCATTTCAGCGGTGATGCCAGATCTGAGAGCTTTGGTGTGCATGGTCTGATGGGATCAGGGTGATGTGGGACTCCATCATGGACTCACTGCTGTCCCTTGTCTGAGAGCTATTTTGGAAACACTTCTGGATGAAAAGTCCAAGAGCTCACTTTAACCAAAGGAGGGACAAATAAATGAACTGTGTGGAAAGGGGGGGAAGTCATTGTAAATTCAGTCAAATAGCAGCAGGTGAGGAGACCTCTGCTGCAGCTCAAGGGTGAATTTTTAGTGCGAGTAGTGCAGTCCATCAAGCAACTGCAGAGGAATTAGGAGGTGCTGCAGCTCCCATCTCCCTGACAGCGTGATTTAAAGAACTGCTCTTCACTGGCCTGGCCTTGTGTCTTTCAGTCGCCTTGAAAAGGAGAGAGAACCACGTCTCTGCTCCCTCACTGGCATTTGTCTTAAAAATAATAAAAATGAAAAAAAAAAAGAAAAGAAAAACGAAAAACACGACTGTGTGGGAGAGAGAGTTTTCTGTGCTGAGCCCCTTGATCAGCCATTGGGTAACAACAGGAATATTTCACTGAGCTTTACGTGATTTGTTTAATCTTGCCTTAATGGTACAATGTTTCTTTATGCTACCCTTACACCTTGTAACAGATACAGTTTGCACAGAGGCAGGAGTGCCAGCTGCCTTTGGGACAGCAGAGTTTCCTTGCAAGAGATCTTGCTGTTTTATATGTTTTTTGATGTGCAGCCTAAACAAAATCTCTGAAGGGGGATCTGTCTTTTCGTAACAGCCGTCTTTTTTATATAAAATCGAAGGTATTCATATTATGTCTTCATCTTCTATATCTCAACTAGTAACAATATCACAACTACTCCCTCCTGACAACTACATTCATTTCTCATTAAAGATATTTCATGTTTTATTCAGGAATTTAAATGAAGCTATCAGAGCCTGTAATAGCAACAGTTTGGGATAATTGTATCTCATTGATGGCAGCCTCAAGAGTTCTAATTAATATATATTTAGCTCCCTGGCTGTCTTTAGACCAAACGCCTCAGTGTGAAAGACAGGGAGAGGCGATAAGGGGAGAGGGGGAAGGGAACAGATTCCAAAATAACAAACCCATGCTGAAATTTGGATAGGAAAATCTGTCTTGCAAGAAGAAACTGCATGCTTTGGGATTATTATTTTTTTTTTTTCTATCCATTAGAACCAAAATAACTTTTGAGATATGGAGTCCTT
>VXAL01001156.1:385518-403169 GCA_013399475.1 Chauna torquata | reverse complement strand
GAAAAAAAAATAAAAAGGTAAGGAAAAGCCTTTTAGGACAGCTAGTCCAACCCTTGCTGATGCAGGCATATTGCTGACAGAATTTTCACATCCGTGAGTGCTTTGTCCAGGCTACTTTAACTCCATTGCTAGGGCTTCCATCTGCTCTCAGGAGAGATCATTCCATTTATTTGTTAAGAGTTGGCTCTATGGATTTTTTTTTTTTAAAGTTTTATTTCTATTTTCATTGACAGATCAAGCAATGAAGATTGGGTTTCTAGGCCCAAACTTCACAGTGCAGTTTTTTTATTATTTTTTCCCTGAGAATGGGTAAAAGCTTTCAAGGTAGAGAGTATCACCTCCCCCTTGGTGCTCACCATCGCGAAACCCTGACTACAGAAGCATCTCATTCATCCCCTGAAGTGTAATCCCTTAAGATCTCAGAAATACTCCATAACCTGAAAGCACTCTTTGTTTTGAAGGATAAGAAATAATGGACTGTTTCCACAGTAGGTAAAACGTAGGGTTTTGTCTTGAATTAGTGTCAGCTTTTACTAGGACATGGGGATTTGTATGTATTTCTGAGCTAAACACGTGTTATGAGCCCACATGTGTTCTGTGCCACGTTAGCTCTATTACTGAGCAGAGTTTGTCCACGTAGGGGTCCGCTTTCCACCATCACACAGTTTTGAGCCTGATCCTGATTTGATTTACACCCCTGCTCTAAATCAGGCAGTTGCTATCAGTGCAGTGATTGATGCCAGTGTGAAGCAAAGGTGGGTGAGCCTGACCTCCTGCACTTTCCGTTTCAGGGAGGAATCAAATTTTGCTTCCCTACTTTCACCTTTGGTTACGGGGAAGCCGTATCTAGCTTTGCAAAGGGAAACAGTTGGAGGAAGGCTACAGGGGGCAAACTGCAGTTACATTGCATTCTGCCCGTGAACTTGCAGGCTGCTGTGTTAGGCATCCAGCTCTTTGTACTAACAGGAGTGCTAATATGATGTATTAAATGTCACACCAGCATCGCTGGGTATGCATATCTCTCCTGTTGTACTGCCTGTTTATGCTTATTCAGCTTTTTGAATAATTTAACACATTTCATACTCCAAATTACCCACAACAGTTTGACGGGGCTGCTGGCAGTTTACTTGAAACACTCAGTGTTAGGTCAAAGTAGGGCCCAAGCATCTGCTAAATAGAAGGACATTTCGTACTTAGCAAAGCATAATTAGATGTATTCCTGCACACTTTTCTTTGCAAGAATAGGTAAATCCATGCTAATCCCACGGATACCAATAGAAACAAAGGGCTGTGCCTGACACTGCTATGGACAGCCCTACCCCGGGGATGATGTGGGCTGAAGTAGCAGTAGTATGGAGGCTGGTAATTGGTGAGGACAGATGAAACTGAGCAAGATGACGCAGCTGTATCAGCATGTCATTCATGCTGTTGCAGAATAGAGCTACTGATAGCCTTGGTGTGGTTAGGATGGAATTAGGGATGTGGGAACCTTTGCTGGCAATAGCACAATATTCTTCATATACTTACCTGAGTCTTGTCTTAAAGCGGCTATCAATGTGCTGAACCATGAACCTGGAAGCTAAGGGTAGGGGTTCTTAGAATATCAACTGCCTTGGGGAAGAAAAAAATCTTCATGTTGCTTTCTCTATTCCAGTGTAGCTTTAAACATTTTCAGGCAAGAAGTTTAACATGGCCAAGGGAGGAAAAAAAACGGTCTAGTGTCTGTCTGACCCTTGAGCCGGCCAAACACAGCTGAACCCACGCAGATGCATTAATGTTGTATTGAATCAGCTCTTCCCTCCCTGCGTGACCGGATGTAGGATGCACCTGTTGCACGGCTTGGCAAGTGCATGGAGCGAGCACACGGCGGTCTGCCCTCATCCTTCCCTTGTGCTGCTGCAACCAGAGTCACCAGAGGTGCCCATCTCAGATGTGCGGTGCATATTCTCAGGCTTCACTTTTCTTTGTCGTTAATTAGCTCAGGCTCTTATCCTGGGTGGGTAGAGAAATGGGAATAGCGAAAATGGGGGCATGGTCCTTGGCCAGACATCTCAGGATTGATGCGAGTGATGGTCTTTGAAGTTGTTTAGGCTAAATCAGGAAGGAGATGCTGAGCTGAGAGAGAGGTGATGTATATGGTGCTTTGTGTGAGTGCTAATTTGGGGTGGGGGTGCCTCTAGCTGCTAGGACAGCCATCTCTTATTTTATTATCAGCAACTTGTAAAATGAGCATTGCTTTCACAGCAGTGCCTATTCGCCCTGCAAATGCAGGTCTATGCTGGACTATTTGCACCTGAGACAGCAGGTAGCCCAGCAATAAATTGGTGGACTTGGCATGGTGCTGTTCAAACTAATTTTGGGGTGGAGCTAGCAGGAGGCTTGAAACTTTGGACTGCTGCATGCAGGTGGCTCTGAGCCACTGGTGAAGCAGTGGGATGGGGCCATCTACCTCTCCATCATTGGCAAAGTGACAGCAAGGCTCTGATTGAGTGAACCTCCCAGGTCCAAAGCACCGCGTGGCACTGGAGGATATGCTGAAAATCTTTCTCGGGGATTTGCACATCCTTACAACAACTGAGGGTCTGTAATGAAATGTTTGCTTATCATCCATTTAACCCACTTCGAAGCAGTCTAAGCCTGCATTGTAACCTCAGGTCAAAACTATTTTGGATAGCTGAAACTCATGATAAACACATGCTTTTGAAGGTTAGGAAGCCATCAGAGGGAGACATCAGATTCAGTTCTTTATTATTAGAAGGGGAGAAAATCCAGGAGCGTACAGAGCAGCAAGTTTTGTATAATACATGAAAAGCAGGCAGGGGGAGGGGGCAGAAGGAAGGAGGAATCTTTTTCGATACCAAACAACATTGCTTCTGCAGCAAATCCTTTTCCTTGTAATTTAAGATTGTGCTTGAAATAAGGAGCCAGCTGCACCCGGGGGGAGCAGAGGGCAGCCTGTCCTTACGGGTGCTTGATTGACTCTTTCGTATATACCTGATAATTACTAGGGAGCTGGAATCCAGTTGTGCTCCCTCCATGTGCACTGAGCAGCCCCATAGTCACAGCAGCCCTATTTGGTCTGAGATCTCTGAAAGCAGGAAAGAAGATTGTCACAGAGCACAAGTCTTTACTAACAGCAAGTTATGCCTTATATAAACTTCACCATAACCAGACCTGCTACAGATCTGTGTCTACTGTGGGGTTTTCAACTGAATTAAGCACTCTTGATTAAGGTATCTAACTCAGGAAATACACCTTTATTTCTCAGCTCCATGTAGAAATCCTGTTACTCACTCTATGGTAGGGGAGGATGCCCAGAGCATGGATTTGGTTGCAGTTTCTTGGATGTGGCTTTTAAAAGCACCATCGGAGTCTGGGGCTGAGGGGCGAGACAAGTCGAGACAGTGAATCTCTTCCCACATGCCAGCTCTGAGCTATTGCTGACTGCATATTGCACAGGGCAACCAGAAGAACTTTAACTACTTTTTAATACAGATCTTCATAGATGTGTGGCATGTGTGTCTGTATGTATACACACAGACATGCAAAAGTCTCATCCCTCAAAATCACAGTCCTGTACCTTTAAGCCACCTCTCTCTGAACTGTTTTCTGAATAAAAAGCAGAGCTCTGTGCTGCAGCTTTTCCCTTTCTCCCCAGTACCACCCATATCATACACAACACAACCAACATCGCACCCTTGCAGAACTTCTGCCTCTAATAATCCCATTGTACAGGGTTTTCTGCCATAGCAGCCAACTACAGCTGCAATCAGCAAAGTAAGCTCAGGGGATGCTAGCAGAGCATAAAGGCTGCATTGCCTCTTCCTGGGGCCTCTGTGCTAAGTGGGCTCAGTTTCCAAGTTGGGAGATGCTGGTTCTGTTGTTGTTGTTTTTTTTTTTTTTCCCCCTAGTGGTCAGAGATGGCAAACTCCCTCTGGGATCTGTGCATTCAGCTTTGTTCTTTCTCCCTCCCCTGCTGTCGCCAGTAATTAAAGCTGAGCGAAACACCAAACATGCTATTTTTTGAATAGATATTTGAAATTTAAAGTGGAAAAAAAAAAGTTGTGAAACTTGTCAGATCAATGATTTGACACATATTATTTAGCTGGCTCTAAATATTCTGGAGTGAGAACTTAGCTAACAACTTGTTAACAAAGCATAATTCGGAATAAAACCCATCTCTCTCTTTGCTAGCTGCATTTCAATATGGGGCTGGTTCTAATAACTGTCTTAAATACTGATGTGGTCCTTTCCACTGCAGTTTCTAAGAGTTTCTGCCACTGTAATGCACAGAAGTAGGATGGAAATGAATACAGGGGCACCACTCAGCAAAGCCTGGTGCTCAAGGTACTGCTGTACTTCTCTGATGTAAGTAACTTGCCCAAGCCATGCACAGGACATTGGTATTGGGCAGCTCAAACCAGGACTCCTGGTCAGCACTTAGGACAATGGCTCATCCTTCTAACTAAGCAGCTGAGAATGGATGACATATAAGGAGCAATTTCTTTGAGGAAAAAAGAAGAGAGATCATTTTTCTCATATCATGCCTGTGCTGTAGTCTGCAGTCTCTGGCCAGATTAACATGTCTCGCTATCTTTGGGCGTCTTTTAAGGACCACTTTTTAATGAAAAATCAGCTGGCCTGTCTTTCTCTGAAGTGCATCCATTCCACCTCACACCTGTAAGCAGTAGATTTTTCCACATGAAATGACAGGGCAAGCACATCTTGCTACCAGTTTTGACTCTGTAGAGTGATGTAGCATATAATCTCTATTATTTTTCCTGTGATTTGTTACTGACTGTTGCTAGGAAATGCCTTTTCCACTAAGCATCAGTGAGCTAATGTGAGGGCTTTGAGCATTTTTCATTATATAATTAAGCCCTTGGTGGTGCTGACTTCTACTTTACAAGAGTCTCATCTTTTCCATGTGAGCAAAAGAAGTTATGGCATTATGCATGGGGACACTGCAGCCAACACAATTTCTTGGTGACATTACCATGTTCTCCTTTCTTTCATTATTTGTTGCACACAGCTATCAGCCCCCAGCACGATGGCATCTAGATAGACTCTAAAGTGTTTAGCTGAGAAATACAACAAATACATGGAACATATGACCCATCAGAATCATCACTGGATCCCAAATGTGTCTCTGGACTCCAACTACCACTAACAAAATGTGGTACCTTTATTTTGACATCTGGACGCTTAGTCTAACTGTGACCTTTGCTTCCCAGGGATAGGACTGAAATACAGAAGAGTCACTTCAAGAGGACATAACCAGCTAGACTGAAAGGCCAAGGTGAGATTTTCCCTGAAATCTTCATAGTGGTGAGCCTCGAGGTACCGTTCATTTTGGATTTTTTTGGAGGGTGGGATAAGGAAACGCATGGAGGGTATTAAAGTGAGAAAATATACAAAGAAACAAAACCCATAACATTTAGAGTTTGTATTTTATCAGGCTTCACACTAAGTATCAATATTAGTAACTTCCGTTAGAGGGGGGAATATTTGGACATAACAAACAGGACTGTGAGGCATTAAGCCACTCTGATGCAAATTTGCTTAGCATCAAGGATGCCTAGCAAATAATCAAGGGAAAAAAAAAAAAGTACAAGGCAGCTTTGATCAGCCCTGGCACTGTGTGTGAAACTCTAGCTTAGTTGGAGAGTGTCAGGGTAAGTGAAAGAAGGGCCTTTGTAATTTTTGTCTTACAATTATGTCACTCACTCCTGTAGCCTTCATTTTCTCCATGCAATTTGTAAGAGACGACAAGTCATTCAAAGTATATCTGTTTATAGAGAGCCTCAGTAATCCAACACCATGGCCAGGCAGATTCCATGAACTGCAGACCCCATGTTGACAGACGGGGTTTGTGAGTAATTGTTTGATGGGCGCCATGGGTGAGGCTGTAGGGGAATAGCAGAAGAATGGGTTGCTGGTTTTTTTTTGAGCTTGGAGGTCATGTCAGCTACCAGTGAGAGCAGCTTTCAGTGGTTTTTGATTGCATTGTTACCTTGTTACTGGTGATGAAGTTTTAATTAGGGAAAGGCGAGGAGGATTCTCTTCTTGTCCTACACAGCTCTGCAGATGCTGCTGTTAGCATTAGCTAGGGACAGGATCTCAGGAGCTGCTCACCTTCCACCAGGTACAAGCCAGCAGAAAGGGAATATGACCAGGGTGTGGATTGCTGCATTCATGCGGAGTAGCTCGTGTAGACAATGTTAATCTGGTGAGCAAAGCCAAAATGACATGTCTGAAGTTGCAATTGTTTTACACAGAATGGATGCAGCATAGACAACAGTGCAAGTCCTCCTATGCACTGATAATGCAGCTTAACCCAATTCAGTCCATTTCTATGGTTTGGTCAATTTGGTGATTAAATGCAATGCATTTACACTCTGTAATTTAAAAAGCAACAACAAGAAAAAAAAAAAACCATAAAATCCAAGAAAACAAATCAAAATCTCCGTGGTCTATTGCATGAAAGACACTCAATAGCAAATTAGCTAATATCAGTAATCTTCTTGCTATGCAAGCTTCAGGATACTGGAAAGCGTAGTTCAGGTATTGGAATGCTAACAGTTATTTATTAGGTGTCTCAAAGCATTCAGGATCCCAGTCACAGGATCTCTTGTGTCTGAGGGCTGTAAAAACAAAGACCAAAAGAAGAGTCCCCAGCTAACGCTCACCAAGTAACTACAAGGCAACTGGCAACAGACAAATACCAATAGAGGCAGAGTAGTATGCTGCGAATGATTATAGCAGAACTGTCAGCGTGAAAGGCAGTGCTCATGAAATACCTTTAATCTAGCTGCCAGTATTATTCTTTTTCTGGGCACTCACTGCTTTCCCCTAGCCCAATAACTCAGAAGATGGAGCAAGTTGCATTCAGAGGTGTTGCACTCTTGCACAAGACCAGCCTCTGCTCTGGTCTCCATCAGGTGAGAGACAGAGTTCCCAACCTGTTAAAAGACAGACTGATGCACAAGGCAGCTCCCCAGGATCCTGGCCCTGGGCATCTCACCCTGAAGCAGGAGACAACATTGTCATTCAAAACAACAAGTTCCCATTCACAGTTACGTTTCATGTTAATTACTAAAGACAAAATTCTCCTTGATCTCAATCATGCAGGTCAAAACAGAGAAGTTTAGCGCTTCAGAACATCAAGCTTTGCTTTCATCTGCATGCAGGACATCATTCTGAAATTCCTTTTAATCAATTAAGGAAAAAAAAAGAGAGAAAAACAATTTGAAAGTTTGCTAGTAACTGGGGTTGTCATCTCTTTGTTAAAATTGAGGGAAAGGAAGGCTCTCTTTTCATTAGCTGTTGGCTGGATGTGTCCATAAACACACATCCTCACCAGAGCAGGTTAAGAATGAGCGAGAGCCACGAACAAATATTGACAATCGCTTCCCTCAGTAGTCATGCAGAAGACTCGTCACATCATTTTTGCTTTGTTAATTTAAATCTAAGTCGTTAGCTCTATTAGATCCCTGTTTACTGTGCTGTAGGAAATACCACTGGCTCAAAACCCAACATTTTTCACAGCAAGTGGATGCATTATCAACTGTAATTTACTGCACAGTGTATCTACACGCTCCCACATTAGCTGTAATCTCTGTCGTGCTCACGCCAACATTCCAGCAGTATTTGGCATTTCACGAACGCAGTATTTATCGCTGAAGTTCATACAAAGTTGCAAACCCTAACAAGGCTTATCAGCTTTTACAAACCATCTCTGTCCACTGGAGTGTGACATGCTGAGGATAATTCCACTCGCTGTGCAGCCATCAGATGTGGAGGGGGAAGGGGGGCTTCAAAGCAGCATTTCAGATCACTAGAAATGAATCATGAAATCAAATGTCCATATAGCCTTAAAGTTCCTGCAGATGAGATGTAACCTGCAAGCTGGGCACTTAGAGCAGTCTCTCAGTCACATAAAATCTTCTCATCATTATTGATGTGGTAATTACACCCCAAAAAGCGTGGTGCAGTGGCTGTGCGAGGGGAGCTGGGTCTCGAAGCTCAGCTCCGGTGGTTGCCCTGGGTGGCTGGGGGCACATCAGGGCACTCTGTCTCAATTTACCTGCTACCAAGAAGGAAATCATCATTGTTACTGGATTTATTTCAGAGGCATATCAGCAGGTATGTTAAATATATAAGTGTATAAATCTTTGCCTCTGAATTTTTAAAAGATTTGGAGGACATGGAGAAACTTTAGTACGTGCAGTATTGGTACAGAGGATGTGGTGATGTTCCTACCTGCTGGTCCAACCCTGTATCTAGGACAAGAGCGATGACGAGGTGGCTTGAAAAGAGGCTTGCCATACCTGTGTGTTGTGTGCATGCAGGCCCCTGGGTATATACCACCCCTTTCCTGCTCATCATGCACAAGTGTGACACACTGATGTGGGTGGAATTTGATTGAGAAATGAGCTACTGTTGGTATTGTCATCACAGAGCATTCAAAAAGCAGGAAGCCAGTCTGAAAAAATCAGGATGCTAAAAATTAATGCTTCCCCTTCCCTCCCCACCCCCGTGTTTTTGGAATCTTCAGTCCATGCTGAGATCACTTGTGCAAAGTGGTGTTGGGATTTTTGTTATGAACAGAAGTCAGAAACACCTCTTTTAAACATTTGTGAGGTCTTGTTTTATTCTCTCACTTCCATGATTTCAGGAGTCATGCTGCTGAGTTTAATGTCTTGAAATAATTTCTTGAAAATTGTGTAGGCTTTCATAGTTCCATTGAATTCAGCTGGGATATTCCAGTTTACACCAACTGAAGATATGTCTCCTAGTATTGGAAGTGTAAAAGAACAAGACCAGGCAAAACTCTCTTACAGAGCAGAGCAATTTATCCCCTGCCAGGGAAACATTTGCAATAGCTGAAGAACAGGCTAGGAGACCTTACGGAGTTATCAAATGAGAAAAACACATTAATTGCCTTTGAAAAATCCAACGCTTAGATAGTTTTGTTTATGCTGATGCACAGCTGCAAATGCATTTCCTTGCTAGCAAGTGCTTCAGGGACATAGGTGTGTCCGTTTAATTGCCATCACCATATTTACTTAGTGTACTCACGCCGGCCGGAGCAGCCTGTGCTACTGAGCAGGCACAGTCCCAAGCTGACTCCTTCAGCTGGCAATGGGAGCCCCACTGAAGAGCATCCCCTCAGTTAAAACAGACACAGTCACACCTACAGGCAGTGTTTCCACTGCTTGTTATTTATCATCCACTGTGCTGTTTGCACATACAGTCCATGGCAAAAGTTTCCATAGTAGCAGTTTGAACTGCTTTGATAAATGTTCATGAAAAGGGAACGCTTGTTGTGCTTTTTTTCCAGGATCCTTGTTGGTGGTGTTTTTTGCAGCTACTGAAATCCAAAGCACAAGCGTTGTGACTTGGAGCACAGAAGCGAGTTCCCTGCCTCTGTGGCTGACTCATGCTCTAACCTTGGTCGGGTCACCTAGGCGTTGTTGTTCTCTATTTCTCAGTCTTTCTCCTTGCTGTTCTGATGTCATAACGTCGTCTTGACTCTAGCAACAATCTATATCATTTCAGATATACATTACCTTCTACAAAAAAAAACCTCCCNAAACCAAATCAGTCTAAACTCCAAATTTAGATTGAAAATGCAGATCTGTGTTGACAAGAGAATGTTTTTCAAATGTGAGTTGATAAATTCTTTTCTCTTGAAACACTCTTGGTTATCAGAATTTCTTAGTCTTTAAGTTAAAAATTCAACTTGCTATTGGGAGTTCCTGGATGTGCTGGACCAGCCAGCAGCCTGAGCTGGGACATGTTCTTCAGCCCCTTGGTAAGGGTGAGGGTAATTTCTCTGCAGGTGTAAGGCAGCTGCAGGAAGATGCCTTGTCCCTGTCTACCCAGTCCTGTCCTCTGCATACTCCCTGCCCTCTCCCCACAGCTGGTTTTTGCATTACTTCTGCTGCTGTCTCTTTGCTGCCTCGGCTCTGGCAAGAGAGGAAGAGGAGGAAGCAAGAATAGATGAAATAGTCTTCCTACTGCATTTTAGCCTGGCTATACAAACATTTGCAGCAACTGAAAACAGCAGTCACAAGGAGATTCCTGCTCTAGACCTGTAATCCTGGACTGGAAAAAGCTCTGTTCAGATGCAATCATCAGCGGATCCTGCTGCCATCCTGTTAATCCCCTCTCCTTTCCCACCTCACCCCTGCTAAAGCTAAAAGCCCATGGCCAGAGCAACTTTGCACCAAAGATATTCAATTCCTTCTCTTTTTTTTTTTTCTTCTTCCCTTCAAACATTTTTGAGGGATCGGAGAGAAGCAATTAATGAAAAAAATAAATTAAAACTAGTTGTGCTGCATTTTGGGAGGAAATGAACTTAGGTATTTCAAAATGTTCCTACAAGGCTCAGATTTTAGAGAGCGATGAATCACTCACTGAAGATGTGTTCTTCTCCTCTGACTGTACAAGGTGCCCAGACACCTCCTGTAGGCACTGTGCAAGAGCCCCTGTGTGTAGGCAGGCTGAATCCGGCCCCGCTGGCAGGCAGTTTGTGCTGCTTTGCAAGCAGGTGGCATTAACATGCCCGCGGGGCAGGTCAGCACTGTCGTTGGCAGGTGACCTCAGGTCCATCTGCCAGCATGCCATGCTTGGACTGTCTCAGTTGGGATCTGTGTGATGCTCTTCTTACACTACCCAAGCATCGCCCAAGGGTGTGTTGGTCCAGATGGAGAGCTCTGGTAATGTGGCTACAGCCCTTTACATGGCAATGATTGCTCCTGGCCCTGTTTGGACATTGTTTCATATGCCCCCAGCCTGCCTCTGGAAGACCATGTGGGCACACACTAAATATTGTCCCCTTAGTTAGTTAGGTTACTGACTAGTTACCTACTGCATGGTAAATATACAACATTCACATTTACCTAAGCACTTAAGCCCTGAGCCACCATACCCTGGAGAGAGCTTGGCATCAGATTCTCTGCTCCTCCACCAACAGGTTGGAGGAGTCATCAAAGGGCACTTGATGTTTCTTGGGACTTGAACCTTGATGGCTAACTATGAGGAATGGATTATAGAGTCAAAGACCCTTCACAGAGAAAGCTCTGACCCCAGATCCATAAATAAGTCACCCTATATCCAGCTTGTCTGTGTCTATGCCATCTCGAGCACAAACAGAGGGAGGCTGTCAGCCCGAGCTCTCCAGCAGATCTTCACTGTCACAAAGAGGCACAGAAGGAAAAATAGTCTGTAAGATAGAGGACACATATCATGCCTTTACTTTGTACCGCAATCTCTCGATATTTTGTATGTACTTATTGCTCTGAGTTTGTATCCCTTTCCCACCTGTACTTACACTGTCTTTTTTCTGTGGCTTGTTATTATTTCTATTGAGCAATCTTCAGCCGAACTGGGAGATCTTGCAGTGACTCACTTACTTGAACATTATTGCCTAGTTCTTTACACAAGACAGATTGGATATGAATGAGATCTCTTGTCCTCATGAGCATTATATTTATTTCACAAGACATTTTCTTCAGAACTCTCCCTGCAATAAATTATGTGGTATATTTATTTTTTTCTTCTACCATGCTATAGCTCTGTGGTTTTTTTTGTTGTTGTTGTTTCTCATTTTTCAGACACTACTTCTGTGATCTGCTGTTGTTTTCTGTTTTTTCTTCTTACAATCCCTTAACTATATACTCAGGATTTTTTCTCTTGTGCGTTTTTTTAGCACACTGCATGCATTTGACGTAGTCAAACTGAGAGCTTGAGATAAGTATTTAAAGTAACAAAATGAATTCCCTCTTTTATCTTTCTGTCTTTGTGTAATTACCGGGAAAAAGGAAAGGAGAAAAAAAAAGCAGGTGAAATGTTTTAAATGAAGTGTAAAACTGTAAGGAATATACTCATATGTATCATTTTCTGATCACCATAAAGTCAGATGGGTGAAAGATTTTGGAGAGGTTTCCATCTAAAGAATCACTTGCTTGGATTGCAGCAACCACCTTTGGGAAGAGCCTGTAGTAACACATCTGCTGAAACCCCTGTGTAACCAAGAGGAGGGTGAGTATATTCAGAGTAGATGACACTGAAATGGGGCTTAGAGATGTCATAAGTTTAAGATATTTGTAAAAGTCCCATCTTAGGACTGTATCTCATTGTCAATGTATCTATCAAAACTTCACCATGTTCCCTTGCTTCCCAGCTCTCCTGCCCAATCTCTCACACCTTCTTAGCCTTTTTACTCCCATATTGCTTGATGTAGATGTGATAGAAGTCCAGATCAGGTCCAGTTCTGGCCTTTCTCTGGGAGAATGTTGGAGGAAAACATGGTTTGAACTGAAGCTCAAGTATAAGTAATCCAATGGACAATTTTGAAAACCAGGTACAAACTGGACTTTGAGCATTGCTGCTTAGTTCCATTCCTATTTTCCCAGCAACTTCATTATTCAAACAGAAAGCTCTGCTAATCACTGCTCAGGGCAGAAGGCTTCTTCTGAGGCAGGTTTAACCTGTTTTACCCCAGCTCTGCCAGCCGTTTTTAACTTAGGTAGCATTTCTGGTTGACAAAGCAGGTTAGTAGGGGATTCATCCCATATATGCCACATAAAATCAGAGTTGACTTTAAGAAGGTACTGATTTATTTTTGTATGTTTTCAAGTAGAAATTCAAGCACCAAAGCATCTGCCCACAAAGGGAGCCTCTGAGTATCTATTCATTAAAATGCACTGAATATTAATCTGTGGGGCCAACTCTGCCCTGGTTGAGCCGTAGTGTCCAACACATACTGTTAGACAGGAGTATAGAGAGATATAAAAGATGTGCCAGACTATTCCTCCAAGTCTAGTGCTGCACTATGTTTAGCTACTAAGAATGACTGTTTATTTCTCCTTGACATTACTTTACTGGCTTATGTTTAAAACTAGAACTAAACTTCTTCACCCAGAGTGCAGTACAGAACTAGGACATATCATTCAGGGAAGTGGTGGGATTTCTCTCCCTGGTGACTTTCAGGGATCATCTACACAAAACCATCACCGACCTGATCTAGTGTTGATGTTAATGCTGCTTCAAGCGGAGGTTGGCCTAGAAACCCCCGGAGGTCCTTTTCAAATGTTTTTCTATGATTTTACAGTTCTGGTAAGTGTGTTACAGTAAAATAACCAGATGGATTTTTTGGAAGTATAGAACAGATACCCTGAAGGCAGAAAGCAGTATGTGGAGAGAGAAGATACAGGGTGGGGGGGAGGGAAAGCCACTCACTTCTTTCCATTTATGAGTTAGAGAACCAGGACTCTTACACGGAGTTGAGAAATTCATCTTGATTTGGAGATGAGAAAAACAAACACTTCTAAGTAGCCTCTCACACTCAGCCTGCCTGGCTTGTGATCCTCATCCTGTCTTGAGAAGAGTAGACAGTGTTTCAAATGTTAGGGTCAGGCTGGTTCCTGCTCTATCTAATCAGTTCAGTGTACATATCTTTCCAGTAGGGATTAAATATGTCTTGTCTCCTGTGGTTTTATTAAAGGGCAGAGAGGAGGCAAGGAGCCTTTTACTTCTGACAACATTTCGGCTGCTTGCCCGAGGTATCTGCTGCTGGGGAATAGGGAAGGAAGAACGGCTAGATCTCATTGTCGTGCCAGTGCTACTGCAGGAGAACTTCGTGGTGGGCTGGGTCCACACTTGATACTTAGTACCTCTGTGCTCAGGACCAAATCAGCAGAAGCGAGGACAGAGATAGTGTTAGAAAAGGGGAGCTTCAGAATGTGCCCAGCGCCCTTCTCCATCTCCTCCACAAGCAATTGTCCTCGCACACCTGGAATGGTTTTGCAGCCAGGGTTGCTCAGCTCAGGACACCTCACCCTGGAATATGAAGTTTAATTCTACCCTTGGGACAAGCCAGTCTCATTTGCTCCCTTTCCTTTATGTGTTCCTCTTACTGGATTAGGCAAAACCTGCTGCTATCACTGAAACCGATGATTTTTCATGCAAAGCTGGAGTCCTTGCACTCAGCAAGGGAAAAGGCCAGCTCTGGCTGTTCTGCCAGTAGATGTCCCTGCACGCACGGCTGTGATGGACACGCTGTGTGCCCTAGGAGAACCAGTATCTGAGATGCTGAACTTCACGTCACTTCTGATGAGAATTCTTCGTATGGATTTTGTTTTCCTTCCCATTTGGGCTTCTGGTGTAGATTTTAATCAAACTCCTTAAATACAGACATTGAAATTACAAGAGAAAGTTCATTATTTTATTGCAAGGCACTCTTTCTATTATCTATAAATATTTTTGTGTTTATTTGTAAGGGCAGCCAGAGTACTGACCTCAGACAAAGACACTGAACTGCTTTACTCTGTTCTGTCCTTCACTCCTGTTCTGCATTGTGCAGTCAAGTAACTTCCACAATTTTCCCTTCCTTGCTTTGCAGCATTTTGTTCAAGCAGACGTTGGTTTGGTGCACTGCATGGAAGAAAACAAGACCAAACAAAACCAAACAGTACTGAGCGCAGTGTCCACGCTGCTCGGTGGAAGTCACTTGACAATTTTACAGACAACTGAGGGTCTCATCTTTCAAACTGCAATGCATCGTCTGTAATATGGGAATTTATCAGCTGGCTTTTGTAGCCATATAGGTGAGTTTTAGAGTTTTACTCAATGCTCTGTATTATAATACTGCAATTACATATTTGCGTGCATACCAAATTACCACTGGAAAGTTATCTTCAAAAGTGCAAAGACCATCACTGCTACTCTTCCTGGGAATAAGGGGCTGGTAATTGTTACAGAGGAGAATTACCTTTGCACGCTATTGTTTTTTTCTCCTCCCTGCCTGTCAGCACTCGGCAGGATTTTCCCAGCACAGGACAGCAAGCGGCCGTGCCCACAGCGCACGGGCAGACTGCTCCCGGCCGGCAGACGAGGGCTCGGCTGCGCTCTTGCTTGCGGGTGCTCGATGCAGAGCTGGGGCTGTGACTTGCCCTGGCAGCCTCTTGCTCTGGCTTTGAAGCAGCGGTAGCAAGAGGCTTCAAAAAGACGAGTGTCGCAGCCATGAGCAGGGGAACGGCTCAGTAAATGATTGGTGGAATAGAAGCATTTATTGATTTAAGAGCATTCTTTTCTTTTGCCTAGCCTTTGTCTTCTAAGGCAACTTTCTTTTAAATTTATGTCCCACATTGTCACATCAGGAGGAAAATACATGAGAAATGTTTTGTTATTTCAAATTTATTGCATATTACGTCAGCTGGCATTGTGGACTCACAATATGTAATGCTTCATAAATTATGAAAAATAAATGCTTTATGGGCTTACTACGCACTCAGTTTGAAAACCGTTGAGCTGGGGAGACTCACTGACCCCCGTACAAATTAATGTGCACATTATTTTCATTATTGCAGCTCATATGGGAAGTTTGAGTATCTTTATTTGTTTCTTTAAAGGAAAATGAAGACAGAAGTTGCTTCAATCCAGTTAGCTTTTCTGGCAAGAAGCAGGTATCATTTCACCCAGCTTATAACCTATTGCTTCCCTCACAGTTATTGTTATTCCAGGCCAAAACATAAACTCAAAATCAGAACTGCAAGGACTTAGCACGCTCTTCCAAAGGTCAAATCCTGCAGTCCTTACCCAGGCAAACTAAACCTGCACCTTGGTAGGATTTTGTCTATGCAAGGACTGCGGCGTTTGCAGAAAACTGGGAAAGCACAAATCAGCCTCCTTCAGCAGGGAAGGCAGTAAAAGAGATTTCTACCCAACTTTCCAGCTCTGATTTCCCTGAGTGTGATGGGGAATGACAATCAGAGCAGCTCCGTGTGCCTCAGCCAACAACGGCCTCACCAGTAGCAAAAAGCTGAATCTCAAGTCACCGGAGATCTTTAACCTTATTGAACACGGCAGTCTTCAGCTCCAAGCTGCAGGAATTGGAGGGAAACTTCTTCATCCGCCTGTACGGGAAAATGTATCGTCCCATTTTCTGAGGAGCAAAAGTTCACTCCAACACGTGGTGCATGGGAGGTGTGCATGTTCAGGGGGAGAGGGCACAGTGACGTTGGGTATGAGGAATGGAGAAGCACTCTCAGCTGCTTTTTTTTTTTTTAATTTCCCCCCTTGCACCCAAATATTTCTGTTCCTTGCAAAAGGAGGTCAGGTGTTGCAACTCTCCCCGGATGGTTTTTATATCGTACAGATCCACTGCTGTGTTTCTAATAAAGCCATTAAGAGCATAACATGGAGCTCCCTGCATGGGTTTGCACGATGTAAGTGGCAGCTTCAGAGGACTCCCTTAACTTGGGGCTGGATGGACTGAAAAACCTTCCAAGTTATTCTCTCCTAATTCAAGTCAGCTGAGGCATCAAAATTTTGGGCAGATGGACAAGGTCTTTGGCTGGAGCCAGCCTGTTTGCTGTGGCTGTTAGGGCTATTGCAGTCAACACTTAGAGATTTTATTTTATTTATTTAAACTTCAGCGAGCTTTTCAGAAAGTAGCCTTTACATAAGCATGTTAAAGGAGACTCCTGTGTGCTTCCTAGTGCAAGAGCCCATGCTCTCAGGACACTAATAATAAAGTGGATTAAACCAAGCCCACTACTTGTCCCCCCCAAAACAGTTTTCCTTCTCTCCTTTTCCTCTTTCCCTCTATAGTACTAGGAAGAAATATTGGAATTAAAGGCTGTGGCTAAACGACTGTTGTCATTACGGCCACTTGGCCAGGACATTGTGAAAATTAGCTTCTTGGCAGCTGTATTTTCTCGGAATTAACTCCTACCGTGCTAGTGCCGGGGACTTTTTGTGTTGGGGAGGCGCAGGAGAACAGATAAATAAGCAAAGTACGCCCCAAGTTCGTACTGTTTTTTGCCGTGATTTTTTTCAGTAAAAAGAAAACCTGCATTTGCCTCTCGCATCCAGTGGAGGGCAGTTGAGTTCCACGGTACAGAACGAAGCGAAATTGCACCACGGTGTAAAACTCTGAAGGAGGCAACCGATGATTGAAATGAGCTACTGTTTTTGCCTGCGTGAAATATCACTTAGGAATACCTGAAGAATTAAAAAGGAGGAAAGGGAAAGCTTTTCAGTATAAACTGCTTTTAAAACTGTTTTGTTAGTAGAGCAGGAGCAGATCTAAAAGTTTTCTTCAGCAGTCGAGGAAAAACAGACAGAAACCCTTGAAACTTGTGTATATGGATGTGTTTTATACGTTAATCAGAATTTCCAGAATATGGATATTAATGAATAAAGTTCCTGATTTTCCCTTTTGCTTCCTGACCTCAACAGGCTTTAGGTTTTAATTCTGTATTCATAATTTCAGCATGAGCAACAATTTTTAAAGGCAAATGTTCCTTTCTTGAAGTCTCGGCTGTATCAGAAAGAATAAGATAAATCTCAGGAACTGGGATTGCAAGGTAAATTTAGCGATCGCTGAAACTGTGACCAGTTTTGAAATGTTCCCTAAAAAAAAAGTTTAAAACATTCAGATCAGAAACAGAAACCTCACCGTGTTCCTCTTAAAAACTGGTCTCCTCCAACTCTTCCAGTTTATAGCACAGACCCTTGGGCTATTGCAGTCTAGAAAAATCTGAAATAAAAGCCACAATGTTTTCTGGGTCTGATCATGCATCACTCCAAAAAAAAAAAAAAAAAAAAAAAAGGCTTTTGAAAAAAACGAGAGATTTGGA
>VXAL01001156.1:372858-385509 GCA_013399475.1 Chauna torquata | reverse complement strand
AGGTTTAGGCCTTCCTTACATGTGTTGCTCGTTTAAAAAGAAAACAGTCTAGTGTGTTTTTATTGCAAATACATCATTTTAGGTGCATTCACTTTAAAGAGAATCACAGGTGGATTGAAACAGAAAGCTTTAAAAATGTTTGCAATTGCAGTTGCACTTAAATATTATTATGGTCAGCTTTCTAGTTATTTTTCACATTAGCAGGGTTATTTACTTCTCAGATTTTATTTGCTTCCTATTGCTAGTCTCATGCTGCTGTAGTAGAAGATCAGGCACAAATAAGTGCTCACACTGAAAATTAAGTTTCTGTAAGTAACTATTTTAAAATGGTTACTTTTATGTTTACTGCTGAAGGATCTCGAGCACTCCTGCCAGAAAGGAAAGTATTTATTATCTCTCTTTTACAGATGAGGAAACTGAGACACTGTGAAATTAAAAGCTTGGGGAAATTAGTACACAGTAAATTACGGTGTGAATTTACTGTGTACTAACCACCCTGCACGAACTCATCATGCAGACTGGCAAGGAAAAAGGATTAAACTCCCTTAAATTATCTCACATTTGCCATGGACAGACAGCTACCATGGATCAGCTGACACGCAGCAACTTCGTAACCCACAGCGAGCCGTTCGCACTGTGAATCCCCTCGGAGGAGAGGGGCAGAGTCACGGGGCGCTGCGCCAAGTAGCTCACCCCTTGCAACTTCATGCAAAAGTTTATTAGTCACTAGTTTCCCCAACTGGCCAGATCCTGAGGGGCTTACCTAAAAATCACAAAGGAAATCTCTGGCAGAACTCAAAGTAAGACTCAAGCATCCTTGCAGCCTTGAAATCAGAAGCTGTGAGTTAAAAGCAAAAATAGCAGGAGGAAATAAATGTTGTTTGCTTTGAAGGACAGGGCGACTGCAGGATATGTCCAGGTAATGCATGGGTTAAACCTGTGAGTTAGAGTGGTGAGATCAGAAAGTGAGTCCTGGCATTTGAGAACCACCCTGATGTCTCAGGGTTTGGGGCGTTAAAGGCTTCCGGCAGCCGCACAGCCCAGCAAACCTGCAGGAATTTTCTCTGCAAAGCCGCACGGTCTCTGTCTGTCCTGGGAGTTCCACCAGGCACCGCCTCCAGCCCCTCAGCTGGGTCAGGGCTGTGTGTGTGCAGGGCACCCAGCCTGCACAGTAACCTCCTGCCAAGTCCCCTTCATCCTCAGCGGTGCCATTTCTGGAAAGCAGAGCTGCTGAACACGGCCACGGCGGCTCTGCCCAGCCCTGGCAGGGACCTCTGGGCTCGGGAGGCCGCTGGCGAGGCTCCGGGAGCAACCTCCTTGCCCTGCAGCACACTGAAGGGCTGATGTTGAAACGGCTTTGGCAGGAGCACTCCCCATTGTTGCCGACCCCAGCCAGCGAGATGAGCGTGTAGGGAGCAGGGACGGGGGCTGGCTGGTGGGAAGACAATTACTGACAAGTTCATTCCGCTAATAAACAAAGACATAAATGATGACGCTATAAAGGAGAAGCAGGATTCTGTGGAGAAAGCCCTAGAGAGACCTAGTAAGGAGAGAGATGTTTAGACGACTGTTTTACATTACACCACTTTGTAAAATATGTGCTATTTTAGCTCCAAGCTTGAGTCCAGTTAGAGCTGCATCAGGACTTAGGAAACAGCATGTATTTTAATGCCCTGTGAACAGGAATAGCTGATAACTAGTACATTTAAATGTGAAAAGCAGAACTTTTCTCTGGGGGATGTATTATTTTTTTTTGTATGGATTTAGTCTTCATCGTTTACATTACAGCTATAGCATTCCACTGGCAGTCATTTATCTAATGACTTACATCTCTCAGGCTGTGGAAAATGCAGGATAAGAGAGAGAGAGAAAGTGATGGGGGGGGTCTTTTTAATTTGCATTTCAGGGCTGAACCTAGGATCATAAATATACAGAAGTTAGCACCTTCCTAACATCCCTCAGCTATCTTATTTCCAGAGCATTACCATATGAAAACAATGGGATTAGGGCACTATATACTTCAATCCCTTTCACCCCCGATCCCCAAAGTAAGTCTAAATAGAGCTGGATTTGCTTCTGGTATAGCTGAAATTAAGACAAAGGGGTATGTCTGAGATAATTTTTTTTTCCCCTGTAAAGCTTAATCTTAGAAAATGCCTGCCTGTGCTAGAGAAATGGATTGCACATAATATGACAACCATCTTTTATAGAGGCAAACCAGATTCTCTGGTCTCTAATGTTATAAAGGAAAAAGCTTAACAGGTATAATTAACCTGTGGAATGCCCTACCACCAGATACTCTTGAAGTGTTGGCACTAATACCATTTATCTTCATAACTCAGGGTACCAGTGTATCAGTGGCCTACCAGCTGAGAGCAAGAAGCAATCTACTGTGTCCCTTCATGATGTGACTCCACTGAATGAATTAAGAGGTCGTGATGACTTTTGGAGCAATGGTTACTGCTGGAGTTGGAGGAGGTTTTGGTTTCTGAGAGAAAATGTTCAGTTACTTGCAGAAATGAGCAAGAGGGAACAGCACAAGATCTACCACGAGAATGTTCCAGGCTGCTGGTGTGTGTGATGAGGAGAAAAGGTCTGCACACACGAGGGAGGCTGTGAAGGAGACAGGTAGGTCATGGTGGTTGCCCATATTCCTCAGCTCTCAGAAAACTAGAAGTTACTAATTGAGATGGTGGATGAGCAGGGATTTTGAGTGCCTGGATAATTATTGCTGAGTTGCAAAGAAGCAAAAGTGAATGTCCATCTTGGGCCCTGGAGCAGTTTGGCATTCAGCACAGTCATGCTTCTGATGCACGTGGGAGGCAGCAGTGCCCTCACTCTTCTGAAACATCTCAGGGGTTCATGCGTAAAGCCTTTGAGAGAGGTATCCCAGACACCCGACTGCATCTGGGGGTTGGTGTGTGTGTGCGTATGGGGTTGGGGGAAGGACTGCTAGACCATGCTTGTTGAATCTGTTTCTCTAAAAGCTCATTTGGAAGGAAAGAACAGTAAAAGCAAAGATGTGAATGAAGGGTCTCCAGAGAGATGATCCCTGGTCTGAGAATAGCAGTGTTTGGAGATGAGCTGGACTCCTGTTTGGTGCTGTGAGGGCCTTGTACAGTGGTACATGGTCCAGCAGCACTGGTCCTCAGGAACTTTAATACCAAAAGCATGGGAAACGTTTGAACTTTAGATGACTCCAGACTTCAATTGCAGTTTAGCAGGATTGTAAGGCTGGCGCTTTATATATATAAAGCGTATATAAATACACACGTACATAAAATATATATGTGTGTGTGTATATATATATTTATATATATATGCTTTAGCTTTTTTCTCTGTTCTGTCAAATAAATTCAGTAGCTCTCTCTTAAGCTATAACTGGGTGAGCCTCTCTGTCAGGAAGAGGTTTGATGGAACCATATGAAGCGTTGAAGAGCCTGCATCAGAGGTTCTTCAAATGTTTCATTCAAGGCCAGCTCATCATTAACCTGAATATTTTATTTGAAGTCATGCTGGTTTCACGTGTCACGCTACCCTGGCACTACGTGAAAGTGGTGGGAGGAAAGACTGGAGGAGGGGAATGAGCAAGCAGGGAAGGATTTCGTTATCAAAGCAGAGGACTTAGATTCAAAAGCAATCGACAGAAGGAGATTACTTCGGCTCGTAGTCCAGACAGGGGCTCTATCCCAGTAAATTAGGCCACCTCCTCATACAGACACAAACCACTCCGTGTGCATTACCAGCTTCATCCAGACACAAAGAGACAGTGCCATCACTTTGCTGCCAACCTGGCCAAACAGTAGGTTTTGCTGAATCCCGACTCTCAAGAATATTAATAAAAATAAATTATTTTACCCTTTCTGGTCTCACTTGCAGCAGGCTGCTAATAATGCCTTATGAGGCTGCTACACAGTTCAATCAATAGTTTGATTTTTCTGACCTAGAGCTGCCACAAATGCAAACCCCGTGCTTAACCGGCTGAGGGAGGACCTGACCGCAGTGACAGCCAGACACGAGGGGAAATGTGGGACGCGGCACCTTGTGACTTCTGGGAAACTCGGGCACCGACCACTCCTGCCAAGCCCCAGCCGGTGCCTCCTCCCACCATGGCCGCATCCCACAGAACCCACCGATGTGCCTTGGTGCCTGGTGCCGGTTATTTATTTATTTCCACGTCGCCTATGGAAACATTCGGGTTTGACAAAGGGGAAAAAAGCAATTCAGCTTCTTTTGACAGAGGGAGGTTGATTTTCATTCGAGACAGAATGGCTCATTTTTACCTTTTTAGCTCCTGGAAGAGTAAAAAGTGAGAGGTCAAACCTGCATCACCATGACAACCCCTGCAGCGAGGGGTTTCGAGCAGATGAAGGGGAGTGATAATGGAGCTGAAGTTTTCTGTCTGTTCTTATAGTCGCTGGAATTTTTGTTTTGTTTTTCCTTGTTTGGTCTCTTCAGGCCCTGTAAGGTGTGGCCCCATACATTTTTCAGGGGCTGAAGGACAACATTGGCTAGTTTAAAATACTGTCGTACTCTGTTTGGGATCAGGCCTTGGCATAGCCCTGTCTGATGTTAACCATATAAACCTATTTAAAAAAGAGCATCATAAGAGCTCGCTGTGGAAGATCAAATATCACCTCACTTGCATTCCCTGCTCTAGTGTGGGTACAATACACCAGCAAGTGCGTTCACTTTATCAGGTCTGCATCAAAAGGAACTGCCATCTCTGCCTTTCCTCGCAGCACCTTTGGAGTCCAAAACCAAGCTCATTAAAACAGCCCTTCTCTGAGGAGAGAAGGGATTGCACTAACGAAGCAATCCAAAATAGGGTGGGGGTCTGAGGTGACATGCTCAGGAGGGACTGCAGGTAAAGCTGGAAGCTTATTCAAGATGCTGAGCTCATGTCCTAATTTTCTAGACCTGTGCAAGGAGGAATATGCAAGAGCGGATTACAAAGAGCTGAGGTTACAGCCACTGAGCAAAAATGAGTGAAATTGAAGTGACATGAATAATCCCCCAAATTCTCTTCTATCTAGAAACTGAGCNGGGGGGGGGCAGAGAAGAGAGAGCAGATTACATATTTTTTTAACTTTTTTTTCCAGGTACCTATTAAATCTTGTATTTTCCTAAGTTGGGAAGCCTTCTCAGACAGGAACGTGTCTCCTTTGGTTTGCACGTGTAGCACCTGGAACAGGTTGTCCTCAAAGTCCATTTGATGTCTTTTGAACATGAAGCCTCTTCAGTGTCTTCTTCAGCTTTGCAGCATCCTTTTGTTGTACAACCAATATTCTTGTTGTGGTTGCAACAGAAGAATGAAACAGAACAAGAAATACTAACTAAAGCATATATTCGAGTGTCAGAGAAGTTAATTTTGCTGGAAGATGCAGTCAGTCAGACTTCAGTGAGATTTATAGAGCGATCAGACAGTTATGCAGAGAAGGGGAATAGTAAGAGTTAGCACTAAAAAAGTTTTTAATGGCTATAAAATCTCAAGCTGAAGCTGGTCTCTATGTCCAAAGAATTAGGCTAAAGCTTCTGTAGCGGGGATGAATTATTACATTTGTGCCTAGTGAGAGGTTTCTCATTTCTTCTTCCAGAGTGGTGGATGTGGCCCTTGTGTCAGGATGGAGCCCGTCATCCAGACAGGCAAACTGCAAAGAAAGAGCACGGCTATGGTCTGTCTACCATGAGATTTGGGACAATAGCTGCATCAATGCATCCACCCAGCAGAAAAGCAGAGCTGGGCTATTGGGATCAGCCTGCAGATAAATCAAAGTAAATCTGAGTGATAGTGATATGATGTTGCAATAACAATTCACTCCTCATGCTGATTTAGAAGTGGAAGCCAATTCAGAGTTTCACAAGCATGAGGGCCAGCATACAGCCCTGTGGGACAGTCTGAAAGAGAGGAATCAGTTCAGATGGAAAGAAAGTGTAGGTTATCAACTGCACAAAATGCAAGCCTGGCAGAAAACAGATGAGATAATTTCTGGACAGGCCTTGGATTATAAGCCATGTTTAGACAACTGATTTATGAACTGCTGGACATTTGTATTTTAATCAACCAATCTGAAAAATTAGGTTAAATATGAACCCCCTCTATGTGAGATTGTTGCAGCAACATTAATTTAAACAAGATGTTAGAGTATGACAGAAAATGTAATTTCATCCCAACAGTGACAGGCCAGAAACCTCAGCTTTCCTCTTCCTGTGATGTGACTGGGCTCTCCTTAGTCAAATTTGAACTTTCGTTATGGTCTTTGAGAGGGGCAGAGCTCCTGTCTGCTGGTGCAGTTCAGGAAAAACATTTTGGGAGCTCATTCTCCGTGGACAAAATAATAAATGTCAACCACTTTGGCATCAGACCACTTGGATGCTTTAGCTATATTTATCTGATTTTTATTCCTCACTGCAACTCTACTCAGCCACTTCCAGGCATAGTGGAGTCAATGAAATCTGATGTTGTTTTGAATTTACTAACCGCTCTTTGAAACAAGACTCATCTCACTGTGGAAATGTTCTGAAAACAAATCACATCCTCTTCCCCCCCCCACCCCCCTCACCCCCCAAAGTAGAAAAATTAAATGCCAGAGATTTTACACTTTACTTGGATAATGTTTGAACACAAAATGATACCTGGCAATTGTGTTTTCTTTGAAATTATACTTTTAACACTGTAGGTGATATGCCTGGAGCTCGTAAACTTCGAAACATTTTAATTTTAAGCAGAATCTTTCTGATGGTAATAGCATCCCAGTCACAAGAAGAAAACTAGCCCAGGAAGGACTGAGGGACTGGCACAGAAAGTGTGAAAACCCATGCAAGCTCTGCAAGCACTCAGAATGGTATCACCTAATGCCTGAGAGAAGAAAACCACAAGCAATGCATTTTGTCTCTGCAGAGCTCCTCCAGCATACCTTTCATCCATGAAAGATGCTGGCATGGCAAGCACATATTGCTGTCCACAGGTTAAAGTTCAAATGCATCACTTGAGTACATGAGGAGTTCAACCAGGGCAGAATGACTAGCCATTTCCTTCGGGGAGTGGTGATGGTGGGGTGGGGTAGGGTGGGGAGAGACGTGGGTGTGTGGTGTAGGATGTAGACAGTCACAGCCCTTGTACAGCAATTACCATAAAGTTTAAATAAATACAATAGCCTAACTTCGTATGGAAGTACACTTTAATTAAGTCTCTGCAGAACAATGAGCTGCTTCCATAAGAGCTGTGAAAATCATCACTAGGGACTGTCCAGAGGAAGAGAGAAACAAACAAGAGAAGCTCTCTTTGTATAGAAAATATGTACAGGAAGTATTTTGAAAAGCTGTTTCCAGTTAATTTACCTAGGAAGAATTAATAACGAACTGCAGTCTTTTGCTCTGTTTTTATATAAACTCCCTAGCGTAGAGTCTCATCATGCTTACCAGGCTGAGGGAGATGCAACTCGCTTGCAGACTAATGCGAAAGCATCACAGTATATTGTGTGTGATGTACACCAGTGGGCTTAGCTAGACTGAAATGAGTTGCTTCTGGGCTGGAAAACCTTGAGCAAGATAAACTCCAGATGTATAAGGAAAAAATCTGTTCTTCCACACAGTTCATGGTGCATTCCTCATGTCAAGATGGTCAGGTAGAGAGTTCAATAGGAGGTGCTAGGAGAACATCACATTTCCCATTGTTTTCTTTAATTCCTTTAATTTCCTTAATTAGGTCTGAGTTCCTAGTGCACTGGAATTACTGCATAAAACCAAACAATTTTGCCTTAACGTTTCTTACTAAATCTTGGATGCTTAAGCACAAGTAAACTTAAATATGTTCATCACCTTATTCTCTTCCCGAGACTGTGATGTCCAACAAAGGAAATTTCTGCAGCTGGAAGTCCCATCAGGCATACTGTAACTTTGATGATTTGGTGCTCAATAACACCTAAAGAACAGGTACCTTCATTACAAAGACAGAACTGAGATGTTCTCTAAACCCCAGCCGGATGCAAAACTTCCCAGAGTGCAAGTAACAGAGCGGATTGATCTTCAGCTTGATGTTTCCAAAGCATGAGTTAGCATTGAAGCCCTGGTGAGTAAAGGGTATAAATTACCAGCGATCTTTTTTTTTTAATTTTTTGCCTCGCAGTATATTATAGATAATTATTTATTTATCTACTTATTCTAAATTTTTGAGCTTTTCATGGCTTTAGAGGCTGCCAACTGATAGCTTGTACCTATGCAAGACTCAGGCAAGGTTAGATCTAGGGAAGCACAAAATCACTTGATGCTTGTCTTATATCCAAACTGTAAAGGCTTTTGGCCAGGCTCTGCATTTATTTGGTTTTTTTGCTTTTATGCAGCTAGGTAACATAGCTGGGTCCAGCTCCATGACAGTTGTCTTGGGCATGGCTGCACTGTGACCAGAAAATCATTACCACCAGAAAATCAGCCCTCAGTGCATGCCGGTTTCTGCCGCCTGTTTGAAAGAGAGTTGAAGCAGTTGTGGAGGTTTAATCGAAGTCTAAATACATGTGACTGAAATTGGCTCTCTGTGATTATTTATACAAGTAAATCTCTGCTTCTCAGAAGTTTCCAGAAATCAAATGCCAGCCTTGTATGTTCGTTTTTTGTTTTTAAAGGAGTAAATATTTGGTGAAAATTCTTTGCTATATTAATTTTGCTCTGCCTTCTCCCAGGCAGCCCTGACAGGGATGGAGAGACTCCCGGTGTGCATCAATCAATGTACAGTGAAGAGGGACCAAAATAGCTGATTACTTGGTCCATAATGTGTTCCTCGGACTGAAACCCAAACTTTTCAGGTAGCCCAACAAGATCTTAAAATAGCTCATTTTTCCTCCTATGTCTGCATATCCAGCTAAAATCTTCAAGGAAATGTTCCTCATTTTAACACTAGGTACATCAGGTGTATTTTAAGCAGGAGGTAGTTTAAGCAGAGTGACGCACATTTCCATGTTTTCCTAACCCCCACTTGAAAGCACATCTGCCAGTAAGTAGTTTATAACTTGACAGTCAGCCACCATTATTTTTTTAATGCTGGAAAATGTTCTCATTCCCTGTTGCTGACCTTTTTTTTTCTTTTACTTTCTCTTCCTTTTTTTTTTCTTTTCTTTTTTTTTTTTTTCTGGTGTGTGTGGTAACCCTTTTACCTTCTTTTTCCCCGCTCAGACCCATTAGCAGGATGTTGTGCAATATGGTGCTTGTCATCTGTTTCAAAGACACAGTGATGAGATACAGGTATGCCAGATGGATAAACCTAGTGTGACTAATTATTGTGTATTTGCCTTTAATTATTATCATTTATTACTAGAGAAAAGACAATAGAGGTTCCCAGACTCAGACGGGAATGTCGGCAGAAGGGGATTTTTTTTTTCTTTTTTTTTTTTCCAAGAGACTGGTACATCAGCAAGAAAAGTTTTCTTCCTGGGGAGAAATATAAGCAAAAGTTGACATGAGAGGAGTCAACATGACCTGTGTGATGCTCTCCTTTCCCTGACATACTCAAGAATCAGATATCTCGCAGGTAATACATAGTTTCTTTTTAATTATACAACAACTTTTTCCTTGCTTGAATGTGCATGCAGGGCATAATGAATGTATGGGTATCCTTTAGTCATCTGCATAGGTATCCACTCTGGGATGCAGAGTAGCCTTCTGTCCTCTGTGGTCTTGTCCTGGGAGGTGAGGACAGCCCTGGCACGGGGCTGCACAGTCTCTTTTGGCATGGACAGAAAGGGGAGTGATCTGGCCTGGGTACAAATTGGCGCCCAGGTGAATGGGAGATGAGGCTTTCCATTGGTCTGTAAGCCAGATGTACATTACCCGCTCCATGGAGAAGTGAAACCTGGAAGTCCCTAAGCTGCAATTTTTGAGTAAATTGGGCTCAGGGTAGCAAATGTTGTCAAAGGTTTCTGGACCATGGGGCTGAGCCCTCAAGCCTTTGAATGGAATTTGCCTCCGTATCCGACTGTAATTTACAGTGTCTCTGCAGTGATTGCCATAGAGGTAGACTTTTCTCTTTTAGATATTAAAACCTTATTATCACTAACATTCCCTCAAAACCACACATACATGTAAAAAAAAAAAACATTTTAAAATAAAGATGATACACCTGATGCATCTCAGTAGACCTAAGCCAGGCACTTTGCTCAGCTCAGGACCCACAGGCTGGCATACTGGACTACTTTGAAAGTTAGAAGGTTGACAACAGTAGGAAACTTTTGGAAATATTAATACTATGGGCCCCAAAGCTGCTTTCATTTTACAGCTGAAACAGCTATTATTTACTAGTGCAAGTAGAATTATGATGGCTCATAATTCTGATCTTCTTGCTTATAGGGCACAGCACTTTAATTTGGGAGCAGCCATACTGATTTGGTAAACAGATTGAAGAAGAGCTTCAGACATGGGCTTTAAAATTCATAAGGATCTGATTTAGTGCATCTTACACTGATATTTTAGCATATTGACTCTATGGCTAAATTGCATCATAACCTGGAGGACCAGTCGTACACCATGATATGTCGTAGATGGTATAAGACAAAATCAATGTCGCCAATCTGCTGAAATATTTATATACATAGTATTTGTCAGACAAATACTGCAAAGGCACTAAAAAACAAAGTCTGTACATGGACAGTTTACAAACAGGAGAAAGGGCTAAATTTGCCACTGTTTACTCTGAATAGCTTACCCAGATTACAGGCCAATTTTGTTTTAGACAGAAATATTTTCCATCACAGAGTCTGCTAAAGTCAAAAGAGTACTATTCCTTTGGCTGCAGGATGGGCTGAAGGGCTGGGTTGTATTTTGGGATTGGCAGCTCTGACCATCTCCCTTTAACCCATTTGACCACAGTTCGATAGGGACTTTACTGAGCACTTAATATTCTGTGATTGCCTTGATTGTGGACTTCTAAACTAATGCAATGTCATTAATATATAGCAAGAAAAAGCTGCCCCTGATAACCAAAAAATATTGCATTAAGTTGGCAGACTGGGAATTGAATATGCAAAATCAGCCTAACGAAATAACTTGCCTTTGGTTGCAAGAACCTTCATCATTCTTAAGAAGATTTAAAGTTAATCTGACTTGGAGCTGTTTCAGTCCAATTATTTTTCAGGAATTTTTTGGGTTTTATTTTTCTTTTCAGCACCAGTATTCAGTCTTGACAGTTTTTATTTTGTTAATTTTTTTGCATATTGAGCAAATGGGAAATCAGTTCACAACCATGCTTAAGGAGAAATGAAATGCCCTGCAATCCAATTTTGATCAAAATTCATCTTTGCTTTTCAGGGACAAACCAGTCTGTGCAGTTATCTACACATGCACAGAGTTGATAATAAAGCAAAGTAAAGCTCACATTCTTTTCCCAATGAGGGAAAATTGCACGTGGTGGGAATGGGGCATTGTTCAGCTGGAGAACAATGTGCCATTCCCCCAGCATGTGGCAAAGCAGGAGAATGACAAGAAGATAATTTCTCCCTGTACTTCTACTTTTGTTTCTCAGATGTTTACAGGCCCAAAGCAAGTCTCTTTTCCCCACCTCTGGCTGGGTGGTTCTCTTCCCTGGAAACCTTTCTGTCTCTCTCTCCTGATGCCTTGTGTTCACAAAAGATTGCTCACTACCACAGCACCTTTTCCAAAAGCAGCCTTGTGAAGGAGAGAGAGATTCAGCTGTCTTCACAGACCTGTTTTACAGCTCCTCTGCCTTACGTTTCCGTATCCACTGCCATTTGGTTTTGCATTAAAAAAAAAAAAAAAGCCAAAATGCATCACAAAAATACAATCCCTTTCCAGATAGTGACTGCACAAGCAAGCCTTGTATGTCTTACACAGTGCATGGAGGTATTCCATATTCCCTGTTTTTTGTTGTTGTTGTTGTTTGTTTGTTTGTTTTGCATTATGCTGGCTTCAGTGATTCCAGCTGAGTTCCTAACTGGTTTTTGTTCACCTTTGCCCCGCAGAACAAATACCTAAAGGAGGCATTGCATTTCTCTTGTGCAACATCAGCAAAATCGGTGGTTTTGAAATGATTGATTGCAATCAAGCAAAGCTGCTCCACTCCTCCTATAAATGTCCTTCTTCCTTCCCACCACTCATTTCCTCACCAGCTCCTCCTAACTATGAGTCAGGCTTTTCTCTGTGTTCATTTTTCTCTGACATCAGTTTACTTCTCCATGTTCTCAGAGTTCCTTAGTGTGTTTATGTTCCTTTTGACTTTCAATGGCTATGTATTGATGCTACTTCAGGTAGATAAGCAGTGGAGAGAAAATGAATGGTTTGAGGAACTCTGGGAACAATACCAGGAGTCATAAGTGAGGGGACAGGCAGCAGAGAACAAGAAATTGGTGTTCTGGGGGCTTTGGCCCTTAAAAATCTTTGATCTTCACTTTCATACTAGTGGAAAACACGGCTTTTAGTGAACTCCTTTTGTCTTCAAATAAAACTACTCATTCAAAGATAGCCATGTCAAATATTCATATACCAATACTGTCAGCTTTTTCTTCTCCTGGTTAAGGTTAGTTTAAAGCTGTCTTATGGTTACAAACATGTGATTCAGAACTGATAGCATATACGCAAGCTTCGCTGTTAGAGAGGATTCCCTGATCTCTGACATTTCAAGAACTAGAAAAAGTTCACATCCCCCCC
>VXAL01001156.1:360038-372842 GCA_013399475.1 Chauna torquata | reverse complement strand
CCAGCCTGCCCCCCCCCTCCCCCCGCTATTGTTCAAATAGTGAAAAAGTCATTTATTTCAAAAGCAGCAGGTACAGGAATTCCTTTGGACATTATGCACCTAGGTTTGGCTATCTGCATTCATATGGACCCCTCCCAGAAATGTGCCTAGCATTAATCATTACCCCCACCAAAAAAGGGCCAATAATAAGATTTACATTGTATGTAAGTGGCCACAATAGGCATATATTCACTGTTTGTAAATATGTAGCACCCCTGCTTCCTTAGAAAGGTTCACAGTTGGACCCTTCAAATTAGACAACCAGAAAGCATGGGCAGTTGGTGCAGTCTATAACTCAGCTGCTGGAATAGAAGAGACTGAATCTGATTGTCTTCTAGGTTATTCCTGGTTTCTGTCTCTGGAACCTATAAAACTATAAAACTACATGAAAAGATGCATTCTATCCTGGCATTATCTTCCATTGGGGTCTGAAAGCACTTGGAAACCCTCCCGAATTGTTTTTCGATCACCTCTTCAGGTACAGTGCAACCAAATTTATGCTGCATAGTGAGTTGATACCAGGGCTGAGAGTAGACTTTGGATTTCCAAGCTCCCCACTAAAACACATTTCCACTGTATTTCACCTGTATTTTAAAGGGCTCTAGCAGTTTAGAAAAATAAGGACCACTGTCCATCGGTTCAAAAGAAGGTAACACAAAGGGCATTTTTCTAGGATGAAGCAGAGTAATGAATATCAACAAGTTTTATTCAACTGACAAAGCTTATTTCCTAGGCATCTGTCAGTGTATCACCGTTCTGTGTGAACCACATGGGACTCTGAGCCCACGCGGTTCTGTGAAAAGGGTAGTAATGGACCAATGAACTCCCGTGTGCAGCTGGGATGCGCTCTGAGACAAGCTTGGCCACACATGTGAGTCTGCTTTGTCACGTAAAGCAAGTATTAGATGGGAGGATCAGTTGTTTAGTAATCATCTTGTTATTATCTGCAACTGCCAATTGTCCCCAAAGGGGGAAGTCAAGAGGGGTAACACATCAGTATGGGATATTATTAAATGGATCTCTGTTACTCTCCCAAGACAGATAGCAAATGGCTTCTTTTCCAGGGTGGCAGGAAGCACCCACGCTTATAACTAAAAAATATGAACTTTTCAAACAGATTGTGTTGACTTTACAAGTTACCTTTATTTTCATTTACTCCTTATTAGTTTTCTTCTTGTTTGTATCTATTCTTCTCAAGATATCTTGCAGTTTCTTGACTCTTCACCCTTTCTGTTTTCCTCACCATTAACCTTAGAGCATTCCTCTTTCTTTCTCTCTGAAAATCTGCCTGCTGGTATTTTCCATGAATCCATCTGCATTGAATTATTTATAGTTACAATAAAGTCCGTTTTTGTCTAATGTTTATTTTCTTTAATAACAAGAAACATGGGGAAAATGTTCCAAAGAACCAAAAAAGGACTTGACTTTTCCTGGACGCTAGGCAACGGTAGCCAAAAAGTACAAAACAAGCTGTAGGATGTTCGTAAGATGCCTTCTAAAAATAATACTACTTAGTACTTTGGTATCTAATGTGCTTTTTGCCTTCGTTATATTTCCCAAATCTGAGCCTTGGTTATAATGTTGTCATGTCGCTCTAAAGGCTGTAATAGACAAGAAGTTACTGTAGAGGCAACGAGGAGCAATAAACTGATGGATATAGCTGATGGGGCCTGGTCTCTGCTACCTTTTCCTTGTCCTAGGTGTTTTATATAGCTCATGGAAGTCCCTTATGCTAGTCATTCCTGGCCTGTGGGTTTATCTTGTGTCTGGTAGAAATTAGAGCAAACAATATATCTTACTTAATGAGTCATTGCTAGTCCTTTGTTACCTTTTACTGCTTGTTTGAATTTTCTTTTCATTATGATTTAAAGGCTTTTCCCATCTCCTTTTCAAGTAGAGGGTTTATGTTGTTCATTTGCTTTTTTCTTCCCTTCAATTATGCGAGTCATGCAAGCATTTCCCCTTGAATACTTTCCAGCTCCCCCCACCCCATACCTCACCCCTCCATGTCCTCCCCCTCATTTACACAACTCCATTCTCCTCTGTGTTTCCTGCACTGCCTACAATAATTGCACTTAGTGTGGATGCCATGGGGGAGGGAATATGGAAAGGGAGAAGGTAAAGAAAGGACTTCTGAGGAATCTGGATGAGTTAAAAATGGAGACTCCTCTGCACATGTGACAGATTGAAGACATAAAATAAGTGGTGCAAGGAAAGGAAGAGAGGAACAAGTTAAATTCTAGGTCCAGGGTGACAAGAGACATCCTCAGCATGGAGACATGTTGGATCTTGTCTCTCCAGAGGGAACAAGGAGGGACTTAGAAGATGCAGAGACAGGAGATGTGGTCCCTGCTCTCCACTCTACCCACCTGAAGCAAAAGCCAGAGGGTAAGGCTTACTGAGCCCTCCTTACCACCTCTGCTGACAAAAGGTTATTCAGGATATAGGGGTGGTTATTTTGTCTCTCACTCATTCTGTTTTCTTCTCCATTCCAAGTGGTCCTCTTGACCATTTGTATTATTGCCATTTCTCGTCTAAAACATGTCTTCTCTGCTTCTGTTCCAGCTCCAGTGCTTAAACCACAGGAAAAGTGTTGGCACCATAGAAACAGCATGCTCCAAACCTTGGGGCTGTACCTGAAGGCTGGAGATGAAATCTGCTTCCAGGACTTGCAATGACCTAGCCCTGTGCTCCCCAAGGTGTGTTATGGCTGTGAATACCACCTCTTTTTCTCAGAGCAGATTTTAAGCCTGAGAAAGAGGCCTCAGAAAGAACAAACACATGCCATCAAAGAGCCTAACTAACAAACAAGCCCTCAGAGACTGGCAGCTCCCAAAATCAGCCCTGAAAACTCTCTGGAACTTCACTCATTTGGATTAAAAGGTACCTGGATGCAGAAAACTTGAGCTAGAGGAGCTGCACATCTGTGGTATGTACCTACTTATTTGTTTGTTTTTCGTTCTCACACCTGCCCAATTTAGCTGATCTCTAGCTATCAAATTGTGATGGAGCAAAGGTAATAAAATGGCCGTAGGAGAGAAAATCCTGCCTGAAGTTTTCCCATGGCTCAGCCAGACCTAGAAGATGTACAATTCAATTAAAAGAAATCTAAAGTTTTTCTCTCCTCATCTTGCTGTTTTTCCTATCTTTGCTGTGTATTTCACATATCCACATATATATAAATAAATACACACGCACGCGCATACACACATACACGCACAAACCCACCCCTCCCCTTTCCAATCCTTCCTTTAAGGTTTAATTTAACAATAACATTTGCGATCGGGGTCCTGAGCATCTCAAGGGCATTGCGCTTGAAATTGCACACACTCCGCACCATTTATCATAGCCTGACATGTGTCATGTTCCAGACTGCAGCTCCAAGAGGTTACAGCTCACGACTGCTCCTTTGTTGATCAGCTGCCGAGACAACTGAGGCACCTTTCTTTCTTTTTTTCTTTCTTTCCTTCCTCTTTTTTTTTTTTTTATTATTATTAAAGCTGCACCGTCCTCTTTTCGAAGGGTTCATTCTGACACAATAGAGAAAGTAAACGAATCCTTCTCCACTCTCTGCAGTCTCCCCACCCAATCTTTGTCAGCACCAATTCAGATCCCATTTACCATACGTTTGATAGGCTAGCCTGTGCTGGTTAATATTACTGCTTAATATTAACCATGAGATGGATAAACTCTTTTCAAGTTAGTTCTCTGCTTCAGGGTGCTATTATTAATTGTTAAGGATATTGGGGACAGTGGTAATGGAGTACTCAAATGTTTTCCAGTGGCAAAATCCAGGCAAGATTTTGCCAAGCCAATGAGCTTCTTCCATTGCTGGACTTCAGTCCTGAAACTTTGGGAAAATGAATTTTCTGTCCTCCAGAGCTTCTGCTTCATTTACTCCACCCCTTCTCCTTTACTTCCTTGGTGTCATGCAGAGATCTTGCTGCCTGCAGAGCACCTGAGACCTGCATGTATCTTCGCAGAAATGATGCCTACAGCAATTCAAGGAACCAGGCTGTTCATAAAGCATATTGACAAGAGCTACTGAAATGTGTTCATAAATCACTTGTAGATTGTACTTCTGCCAGTCTTCATCCTTCCAATCAGCATTCATACAGGGCATGGGTACAGGTGTCGTTGCGACTTAGTGGGTAAGGAATGCAAGGTACTATCGAAAGAAAGAAATGGAGTTGTCATACTGGTCTAGGATCTGAACAAACGCAGATTTTACTTTGTATTTTTCTGTTTTCTAGAGGAGGTAGGCATGTCAGGTGAGACAGTCATTTCTTTTGTAATCATTTAAAAATCAACCTGATTTTAAGGCAAGAAATGCCCAGCTGGAACTGATTTCTCCATTTCCTCTCCCTGTTTTCAAGTTCAGGAAGACTCTGCCCTGGAAGACTCAGAACCCAAATGTTCAGGTCCCAAAGCCTGGCTGTGTTTTGGAATGATATTTGATCTTTCAGATTCCTATTCCCCTCTGAGCTCTAAATCATGTGATGTTCATCACCACCTGTTAGCATCAAGCACAGCCTCTGCAGACACAGTTGGGGTTGCCTTACTTTCTCTCCCTCTCTCAGCTCTTGTTGATGGATATTTTCAGAGGTTTCCTTGGCTTTAGAGGCTTTTGATTAATCAGAAGTGCCAGATGGGAAGGCTCAACTACTACCACCACATTTATGTCACATGCCTATTAGATTCACAAATGGAGGTTTGGTTTTCTTTTGCTGCTTGCTGTCAGGATTTGGCACTCCATCCTTCATTATATGTTCATCACAGCCACCCATTGTGACCCTCTTTGCCTTCTAGTTCAGCGTGGTCCTCTCTCGCAGTCTAACCAAAACGGCACTTTGCTGTGTGAAGCTGGCTCATTTTGTCCCCGCTTCTCAGGTTTCACGACCATAGCTGGGTAGTCCCACACTCACAACATCCTCTCTGAGCTACTCCGTGGTTCCACAAGGAGCTGGCTCCCCTTTCATCGCCTTTCTGACCTTGACTCCTGCTTGATCCCTGCCCTCCCCCTCCGCCAGCATCGAGGCACCTGCCTGGCTCTGCAGGGATGATGTAGTGCTACCAGCTGGGATGGCACAACGCGACGCAGGACTCAGCCAACTTTCAGTCACATAACTCTCCCTGTCCTGGGGAACATGGCCACCTGCACAGTCTTGCCTTCCCCCACACTGAAGGATGGAAAAGGATTTGCAAAAGCAGGACAAAGCGCAGAGCAAAGTCATGCATAAAGGCAGAGGCCACCATAAATGCTGCTACCTCATCAGTTTGCCAGCTTCAGCAAGTGCCTGATGCTGGCACTGCTTCTCTGCCCCCATGCAGAGAGGAAGCTTTATGCTGCTGGGCTGCATGGTCTTGATGAATATAATGGCTCCCCACAACTCCTAGTGAGACTTACTGAGGATATTTAAGAGGGCTGGAGCCATGTTATTTATGGGGAGGCTGTGCCCTGGGTGTGCCTGTGCCTCACTCTCTTTTTAGGACAGCTGCTCCCATGAAAGCTGCTACGGTGTTTTAATTCCTTGCTCCAGAAAGCACAGGGACCAGTCTAGCCCCTAGCAGTTTTAAATGGAAGATAAATAATTTTAAGAGTATTTTATGGACTTGTAGGGAGGCTGCAGGAAGAAAAAAGAAAAGCATACCTTATGTCAAACCCCCAAATAAAAAAAAGCCCATTAGCTCCCCCACCTCCAACAAGAGATATTCACATCATAATATTGCTCAGGAAAGAGTTTCCTTTGGGCTGGGATGCACAGATACTCTGAGTGTAACAGAAGCACAACGAGGAAAGCGGCTCACACAGCAATCAGGCAAGCGGTCAGTGCTTCAGCAGAGACCATCCTCTGAATATCTCAACCATGAAGTAGCACCGTGAGTGGATTCAGAATTGGCTGAACATCCTGGTCTCCCTCTGGAAGGAAATATGGCTACAGCAGCCTCTATTTATTGGGATGGCATTGGGGGAGGTTGGAAGTTAATTGGCTCCTCAGATATGAAGAATAAACGTAACCTTGGGTCCCTCTGCTAATAAGAAAAGGAGATAACCACCAAGCCCAGCAACATATAAATAAGAGGAGAACCAATAATGACTTAAAAAAAGTATTTAAATGCAATCAGGCAGAGCTGTTTGAGATATCAGAGGAAAGAATAACGACATGTGTACAGTAGACACAATGTAGATTACAATTTATAACAGGATACAGGATGGAGCCAGCACTTGATTAGGGGACCATGTTACAAATTTTTCAGCATATGTCCTCTGTTTTTCTTTGCCTTGGCATAGATGGCTGGGCACTGCTGGTAAGTAGATCAGATCGTCAGAAAATGCCCATGTTGATGAGAATTGCAGGATCCAAGGAAATTAACTTGACTTGTATTTTAGACAATTCTGCCATATCCATTCCTTGCCCAGAGCTGTCAACTGGGAAAGAGTTGTGCCTGCTCACAGCTTTAATCAGAGATAAAAATTATCCCTGGTTCATGAATATGTTTATCATGAAGATATATCAGTGGCAGAGAATAGATTCTCAGCACACAATTCTGCTTGTCTTACACTAAAATATATCATACACTGAAGTGTTTTGTTCTCTGAACAACACGCTCATAGTCAACATATTGCCCAGCTCATGCCCAGACACATACAGAGCCTGGGCGAGGGGAAGTCCTCCAGGATGAAACACAGGGAGCTTCTGTTGATAAGCCCGTAGGACCTGAAAGCTCCTTAAGTGCCTGCTTGACTGCCTTGGCTGCGTATGAACGGTTCACCTGATTGCCAGGGATGAGGTCAGGAAGGAATTTTTCCCTTCATCCGATCGCAAAGGCTGCTGGGGCTTCTTTCATCTTCTTCTATAGTTTAAGGCTTAGTCTCCCTCCTGGATGTGTTCACAGAAATGTTCCCTGCTGTTGTCGGGACCTGACCTGTCGGCATGGCTCTTGACCACTCCTGTGGTAAGTTGTGCTCTCCAGTGTGATGGGGGAGGTTGTGACATGCCATTTCTTATGAATAGTCAGGCTATGATAAAAGGAAGCACTTTTCATGGTTTGAGTAACTTTTTCCACTTCTAAATGCCTTTTCCATGCCAGCCTGGTAACCCCACAATCCTCAGAGTATCCTAAATTAAAGAAACCAACACCAGAAAAACAACAAAATCAGGAATGCAACTGGCAGAGTAGCAACGCAGAGAGTAAATGGTTGACAAGGGATGTTTATGTGTTGCACTGTGTTATTTTGGCTGCTCTGCTTGTCGAAATCCCCCTAGAAAACAGAGAGCACAAGCAGCTAAATGAAGGCTTCTTGCAGGGCAGGGGCTGGCTGAATTGCAGTATGTGTGCGCATGTTGGTGTGGGTATAGTTATGTGTGTACGGTGGGGAGGAGGGAAGCTTGTCATTGTGTTTTCTCTTCTAGACAGGCATAAACACCCCTGTTTATTTCCAGCATGCCATCTAAATTCAAAATTAGCATAAGCTGATGATGTTAATTGATTTATATGCATGCAGGAAGTGCTTTATCAAAGGTAGAGGGACATAAGGTCGTTCCCCTAAGGGCCTCCAGGGAGCAAGTACCCATCTGAGATAATATTGAGATTGGCATAGTTGGGTATATAACTGCTTCCAAGTACAGAGAAATGGAGTTCTTTGTCATTAGCAAAAAAAATAGTTTTCCTATTAATATTGTAATTCTCCTTTTAATGAAGGCTGCCCTCGCTGAGGTCTAGGAAAGTGCCCTCCAGGCCCACCAAGGGGTGGCACGGGCTGCAGCTGGCAGGCTGGCTGCCTTCCCAGAGAAGGAAAAAGTCATGTCGAATTGGCCGCCTGAGCAAGGCACTAGAAATTTTGTTCCCTTCAGGTCATCACAACAGCCTTTGATTGTGGAAGCGTCAGGATGCTTCCTTAAAGGAGGCCATTGATGATACCGAGGCAGTGAGAAAGCGATAGAAAGTTCTCTACTTTTTAAGGAATTTCATGAAAATATTATTTCATTTCATTATCCCCTAGATCTGTACCAAGAGCAGAGCCAGAGGACAGCCTCAGCTTGCAAGTGCCAAAGAAGGGAAAATGTTTCCTGTCTTACACTGCCACCACCTTAGAGAGGGTAGAAAGGAGAGGGAACAGTCTCTTATATACTTTGGCCATCAAAATGTCTCTCTATTGTTACTGGTTTTCATAACTTATTTTAAAAAACTTAATTTTTGCTAAACATGAAAATGGGGTAATCTGAGTTGACAGTTAATTCTTTCTTCCTTTTTTTTTTTTTTTCCTCCCACAAGGGAAAGTCTAGGGGATCTAGAATTGAAATCTATCTCAAAAAGCATCTTCCTTTTGTAGGCAAACATCCCCTGCCTGGCAAATTGGGAATTTAGCCCTCCATAATGGGAGCTGCACTATCTGATTGTTGCCTGATGAAGCAGTAGCTTGGCGAGGCCACCTCTATGCTGAACAATCCCGTACATCAGAGGCCATCCGTTTGAATTCAATGGCTTTACTGGTGCTAAGAGAGGATATTGGAAACCTAGTCTTAAATCACACTTTTCAGGTAATAAGCGGCAATGAATGGAAGAGAAAAGGAAGCAGGAAGCTTATAGGATTTAAGGAGTTTCTTTTGAAAACAGAATCCACCCTGCTGCTGATGACCAGATGCTCATGTGAGTGTGGAGATGTGCAAATAAAAGCAGGGTGTAAAGCTGTTAGCAGTGGTTCACGGCAACAGACTAGCTCCTGTCAAGGAAAAGCAGGTTAGGTAAACTTTTTAGGTGTTTGGAGGTGAATCTTTTCATTTGCGCACAGCCCTCATTTGACCCAACTATTTCACATCATTACCAATTGCTTTGTTTGTACGTATCAAACTTCCTTCTTGTGCTTTATTGGTTTCTGCTCTCACTGACCTCTTCCAGCAGTTTACTTTCTAACATCCTGAAAGCTTCATCATGACTGTTCAGTGCACCTCACCTAGGGCTGAGATTAAAAGTTAAAAAAGGGAAAGAGTGAACACAACAGGAGAAAAAACAGAAGAGCTTTTGGCAGCAGTCTGGTGACACACTGGAGTAAGTGAAATGGGATGGGTAACCACCTGGAATAATGGCAGGGGGAAAAAAAGGAGAGAGAAGAAGCTCAGGGGATTGGCTCAAACAGCAGGGCCTGGGTGAGAGCATTAGTGGAAATAGCAAGCTGAGCAGACCTCGGAATGGAGAAAGCAGAAAGTGTATCATCTCAGCTCTCTGTTCCAAAGAAAGACGCCAAAACCAGTTAAAATAGAATATGGGCTGGTTTGAATCACAACTTCAAGCCCAGATTCCTTGTATCCAATAGCTGCTTCTTTCCTGGACTAAAACTTCTAAGGTGCAAGAGGAGTCACAGGGATAGCTGAAGTGAGGGGAGGAAGGAAAGAAGGTGGAAATCAAACAGGGGATAGCAGATAGCATCTGACCGCAGCTGCAGGATGCTTTGCTATAGTACAGCCAACACAGCATCAATAATATCCTCGCCCCATGGGTGCCACAGAGCTGCATTTGTGCCCTCTCTCTGCACACTGGACTATTGGGGACAAAAGGAAGGTGAGGGGACATCAGCCTGGCCAAAGATCACTCAGGCTGAGCCCAGGACCTTCTGCCTCTCCTATTCTGGGAACTCACAACAGGGTTATGTTTGGGCTGCCTAAATAGAGCATTGCTGCCATTGGTGGAGGATAAACATTTTAATCAGCATAGAGGGAGTGAGATTTGGGAGTCTGGCTCCACTTTGAATGGGAGTGACAATGGAAACATTCTGTACTTTTGCCAGGAAACATCTTAAGATTCATTTGGTGTCAATAAAGTAAAAAAACATTTTGACAAAACCAGAATATTTTGCTTTTTTTTTTTTTTTTTTTTTAATTCTCTAGTACGTGGTAGGATATTAAAGTGCAAAGCCAAATATTGTTGTGTCCTCTCAAAAAGTTGGCCTCAATTCTCTAGCACAGTCGGAATCTTTCTTTCAGTGTTCCTCCAAAAAGTATAGACAAAATTAATTTGTTGTTACGAAGTGTTTCAATGTTGTTGAAACCACATAACTTACAGTTTGTATCTGTATGACTATCTCTAGCTTTAGCACAGTGAAAAACCTGACCTCCAGGTGTTTGTCTCTCAGATTGTCATCTAAATTTGCGAAAGTCAGTCTTTGCTCTACGTTTATAGTACCATGAATTGACATAAAGTTCAGTGATGCTTGGATTAGGACTTCTGGTTTCAACACATAGAAGCAAGACATTGAGAGGTTGCGTTAAAGGAGAAAGAATTCCAGGAAAGAGCAACTGGAAGTCTATTTTGTGATAATAAAAAATATGAGGTTTCCACTGCAACTGCATGAAGTCTCCTAGCAAAAGGCACTATGTAAGCTTCAAAGACAAATTTTTGGCTTAGGGAAAAAAAAAAAAAAAAAAAGGAACATTGGGCCTGCACTCTTTTTTAATGAAGTATACGATGTTGTTTTTTCCTGTGTACATTCTGCTTATTTTATATTATTTTATAATGCTAATGAAGAATTAAATTGCTACATCTTCAGACTAATGACCCTTTTCAAGACTATCTTAACAATGCCTTCCCAGCCTTTCCAAATCACTGCCCTGCGTTTAGGAGACAGAGGGAAGTTTCGATTCCATGTCTGCCTTTGGTCTTTCTGCCAACTATAGATTTGAGAAATGCAATGCCATGTCCTAGGGTACATAAAGCTTTGCTTTGGCGTCCTTGACATCTTTGGTCCTTGTTGTGGATATCTCATAACTCATGCAAGTGATGCCATACAACTGTAAGTTTTTCATGAGGTCATAAAACTGATTTATAGAGGTTTTCCCATAATCTCCAAGCAAATTAAAGAAGGCTGATGGAGTTATGCAACTCACTGCTGCCTCAACAATGGTTTCATTCAGAAATGACACTGAACAAGATTGAGGTATTAAGATAGGAAGAATGTCCTTAAGAAGTCTTGTCTGTCTATAAAAAATGGGGAGCCTGCAAACCAAGAAGGGTTGTTTCTTCTGTATACTTTGTTGATTCTACCCATGGCATCTACCTTAAGATTAGTGAGACATTTTCTTCCTTCAATTTCTGCCTCCAAATGCAAAAGTCTGATTATCCCACTGCAGATCACCACTTGGTAAAAAAATTTGAGATTACTTTTCTTTCCTTCTGAGATATTTGAAGTTAAAGATTACCTCTCCTTCTACCATCATATTATTTTGATTTTTGCTTTTAAAATAATATATGCATATATGCATGTAGATACATTGATGTGTAGATGCATACATATATATATATATACATTTGCAGAATTTTGTAGAAAAATAAAAAACTATTGCAAAACACAAACATCAAGCTACTGCATTTCCAAACTGTTTAAAGTGGACATTTCAGAACAGTGGGATCTTTATGCTTCCATCTTTATTTCTGAAGCCATTTGTAAAGTGCTTGCATTATGACAGAACTATATAGTCCAAATGAGTTTTCACTAAACTGCCTCCAACTTCAATATATGCCCTGTGTTAGACCTGGAGAAAGCTTGGATGCAGTTCCAACCTCCTTGGCTGGGGCTGAGTGCCAATTATGCAGAACCCAATGGCCAATACCTCTCTTTTTTGCTTGTGAGAATCTCTCTTTTCTAGATAAAATCTTCAGGACAGCTTCCAAACTATTTGCTACTATTGCTCTGGAGTTGAAACTAACCTTGAAAACACTTCTCCATAGTAGTAATCGAGGTGGTTCTTCCATCCTTTCTCAAGAATGGTGGTATATCATTCATATCTTTCCTCCTCAAACTCTCCCCAGCAGGTTTCTGAAGACCTTTTTGAGGTAGGTGATATCCTTTTTTTTCCCTTTACATTTGAATATTTCATCTCAGACTTCACAGGGAGACGACTATCTCTCAGCTGCATGAAACCAGACAGGAGTGTTTTGAATGTATGTTCTAAAGCATTTGATGCAATCTGTACTATGATTATATATAAATAAAGATGGGATTTATTTTTTTTTTTAAATCACCTTTTTATTGGAATGAGTGGGTCTTTTAGAAGAAGAAGACCATAAAGATCATACACAATCTGAGAAGGATCAAAAGGTGAAAAATTCAAGTACTTTAAAGGGTATTTGAAACACAAACATTAAAACAAAGCAGAGGACAAAAGACACCCTTCCATCAGAAAATTAATTCTTAGAATGATTCCTTGAGTGATTTAATAATTAAAATACTGGACCGAACTCTGATCTCACAGTTTTGTGAATTAAAAGTAACTTGACTATGTGAGTTCATTAAAAGGGAGATGGCATCAACCTTGTCATGTTCAGGCAGAGTGTAAATAGATTTAATATAAATAAAAGATAGCTTCTTTGACACACACACCACAAAACTAAAATGCAAGGTAATGCAGGCTCATGGGCAGTGTATTACAACAGGATGGTGAAAGAAAACAATGTAATCATTAGGTACTGTGGCCTTGCATTTTGTTTTTGGTTCATGTAAAATTAAAAATTTATAATTATTATTACTATTATTGTTGTTCTATTGTTAATTCTTGTAGTTTTCTCATGGCATTCCCTAAAGCCTCAGCTGCTGGAATCAAGGGATCGTTGGGAGAATTTCAAGTTTGTTTATTTTTATGTAATGTCCTAGATTCCCTAGTTGTAGAAAGAAGCTTAAAACCATATTTTGAGTGCAACTTGCAAACTAAATGAAGGCACATAAAAAGACATCTAATTTTATACTACTATATTAGGCATGTTATAAAGTAC